>BPLR01007283.1:0-46427 GCA_021605095.1 Caerostris extrusa
TCTTGCTTAGATTATCGATGTTGATGCTATTAACACGATCGAACATGGGCTGTTAGAGATTTCCAAACCAATACAAAAAGAGTGTGGATCGTGAGTGATGGTTCTATTTTTTTTATGGAAGGGATCGTTAATTGTATTGAACATTTTCTACAAATGATTGAAATAGAATTGCAAAATATTTATACAAGTGGTACGAAAGTATATGTATTATGTATTTGTAGTATATGTGTTTATTTATGGCAGAAAATTTATTTCAATCATTTTTTATAATGCAGCTAGCAAATACATTAGACCAGGGGTGGCCTACCCCAATGATCTTAGGGGCCACTTTGGAAATGCATCCTAACTCGCAGGCCGCCTATAAAATCATATATCCCCTATTAAAAAATTAAAACAGAATGAGTTATTACTTTCATGTTTACTATTATTGCTGCATGTGAACATGCAGATAATATAATTAAACTAAACTCATAAACGTCATACCCCATGGGATGAAAAATCCGGTGAAATTGTTTTTGATGCCATACCGTTTCCCCCTTCTTCAGAAGTATCTTCCTTTCAAATGAACTCATTGTGACACTTTCTTTCACAGTATTTTGAACGTGGGACTTTAATTATAATCACCCTGCATTTATTTATGTTTTTACGTGAATATTTAAGTAATCATTTTTGATTAACTTATTAATATCATTATTTGATTATTTAAATATTTATTTATTATTATAATTAATTCTTTTAATTTAAATAAGTTTTTATAATTACCCTGTAAATAAATAAATAGAATTATAGAAAAACAATATGAGATACCGTATCAGAAAATTAGTTTGATAATGAAATTATTATTATAATTATACATTTCTTTTATGATGAAATAGTATAAATTTCTTATTATTATTATTTTAGTATTTTATTTATAATGTTTTTAAATGAATCTGTGAAATATATTTTAGCGAGCTATCTCCAGTAAAAAGGAAAGTCATCTTCAATTGAATTAAGAAATTTAAACAAGATAATACAATCCTGAACACAAATGAATCCAATTTTAATTACGAGAAGTCATTGTTTAAAAGCCTATTAAACCGGAAATTGTTTTAAAAATGAAAATTTTAAAGTAAAAAGAAAATTAAAAAAAAGTATCTAACCAATTCAGAAGAAGAAGAAGGATTAGCATCATAAACAGTTCAATTTTATAAACTAAAAATAATTTTTCAAACAAAAGACTGGAAAAAAGAAATAGCTAATCTGAAATTTCAATGATAGGAGGGGAAGATTGTAAAAATCTGGTAAATGAAAACAGATCCCTGAGTTTTTCAAAGTAATAAATAATGGTTCTCTTTTTTTTCCTGGGAGAAGTTTACGGAATAAAGATTTTAAAAGATACGTCTACCCATTCATGACTGGTTGAAAAAATCTTTTATGAACGTTTCAAATGAACATTTGAACACAGAAAAATAAAACTGAATTAAAATTACAGCAGAAATAAAACTGTGATATATTTTTATCAATTTATGAGCATCATGATTCATATAATTGCTTTGAAGATAGTTTAATGTATGCCACCGCCAGGATTTCGGACCTGAAAGCCTGTGGTACCAGAGCAGAGCGCGCCCTGCTGGCCCACCTTTAGTGATTTGAGGTTGATAACATTTGATCTATCTGCTTCAGGGATTGGTGCTGCCTGATGGCTAATTGGCTGGCACTCTCCCTTTTACAACCACAGACTTCAGGTTCGAATCCCGGTGGTGGCATGGAGGCTTGCGATGGTTTGGGAATCCACTTGAAACTGCAGGTCGCTGTCTAATGAGCCCTCGTGTGCACAAGATGACAGTAGAGCGACAAATCAGCTTTAGGGATTGATATTCTATCCTACAATTCTAAGTTTGGCTCAACAAGGCCAAATCTGTTCCTTGAGCCATAAAAACCTACAATTCTAAATGTTTATTTTGCATGTTTCGTAATAGATGGATGGAGTGCTTGACACGTTCAGAATCCACTTTAAGCCGTAGGTCCCGGTCTCATAGGACAGTAGAGCCCAATCAGACTTCTCTCACCCACATCATTCCCAAAACTGTAAAGGGACAATTCATCTCTAGGCACGCCGTCGTCATAGTAGTAGTAGAGGAGTGCTTGACAATGCTGCACAATATTCGCTATGCAAATGCGAGACATAAGGATACTTTTGAAATATTGAAGGTTGCCATGCCTAAAACAAATGAACACATTATGTCATCTACTGATTCGGGTTTTTCTGTTTTAAAATGCAGTTTTGAAATATATAGTATTAAATCCTTTTGCATCTTAGTTTTCTTTTATAAGGATAAACAATTAAAAGCATTGCATAAATATATCTTTATACTATATATAATTCTAATGTACATGTGTTTTCCCCTGGACTTCTCCTAAATTTTTTGATCATTTTGGGCCGATTTGGATGAAATTTTTTGTTTGTATTTGACAAAACATGGAAGATGTTTTGAATGCTACACCCTTTGTCGTTAGTCGCCACCAGAGGGTGTTGCAGTCCTTCCTTTCTAGACAGTTCAACCCATCGCTATGAAAATGGGTAATAATAGAAGTAATAATAGTCTATGCGAAAAAAAGGTTCGCGCTATCCACTTTAATGTTATTTGCCACCACTGGGTGCTGCATCATTTCATAGCTTGAAGATAAGTTACGGACACGAGTCACTACCGCCTCAATGAAATACGTACGATCCTATTAGACAGGGACCTATGATTTAAAAGGGATTCCCAGCCCTGTAGATATCTATGACACTACCGGGACTCTAACCCGAAACCTGTGGTACCGATCACCAGAGCACTAATCACTCAGCCATCAGGACCTATAAAAGTATTATTTAAAAAAAAAATGTTGGCCCTGACCAAGTTCGGTTACATTGAGGATCCAAATATATATAAAAATGAATACAAAGTAAACGAAATATCCTAATAATATATATTGCATCCTAATATATGCACACTGAAATGTAATGCATTCCGAAATTTCACCGCTAGACACTGTACTTAATGTACTCCTTCCCCAATACCACTTCCAAGTTAAATATGTATTGGATCTCCGCATTCCAAAAAGAAGACGAGCTCTTCCTGTGAACAACAAAAAGGAGCAACCACACAACAATTCGGCGGGAAACTTTAGTTGCGACTTAATTACTTTTTTTCTCCCGGAGGGTCCACTCTTTCAATTACTGCGACACTGGGGAGGTGGTGGGGTGTTGTCATTGGCCTTGTCGGTGCACGGGTAGGACGCAGATGGTTTCTCTTGTTTGTCAGGGATGGGAAATCCGATGTTCTGGGAGGAGAAATATTTTTGTGAAAATATTTCTCCTCCCAGAATGGCATGGGGCCGTGAAATGGCTGCCCATGCCATTTTAACGTGGAATATATTTGATTTTTGTTTGTCCGATTCTGACAGGCTTCCACTTTTTTAATATGTCTTATTTAGTATCGACGTCCTCTGCTTTATTTAGTGCAGCTTTAAAAAGGAAGTTGTCTTTTTGCAAATAAGTATTTTAAGGATAAACAAGTAGTATATATATATATATTTTTTTTTCAAGTCAATTCCTACTTTTTTTTTTTTTTAACTAAATTGCAGAAAGTTCTTTATAAATAATTTTCAATAATTTTTTAAGTTTATCTGGCGACATCGATTGGTAGATATATGCAACTTAAATCTAAAAAAAAAAAATTAAATTAATTAATTAAATTTAATGAATGAATGAATATTTGAAAAACTGTATTAACAGCCAGTGTCATCCACAACAAAGTAAAAAAATGTATTTGAAGTTGAGTGGATGAATAAAAAGTATTTTATGAACGATGGAAAATTTGAACAAGATATATATGAGAGTGTGAGCTAATAGAAGGAATTGAAAAATTCAGTTTTCTGATTAGCACATTATTAGTAATAGATTTTAATTTCTAGTCACACATAATAGAACACATAAATATTTTCCAACATTTACTTTTTTATTAAACTTTAGCTGGATCATGATATTTTTAATCAAAATTTGAAAATATTTTTAAATTGTCCATCATACTTCAAAATGGACGTAGGTTCAGGCATTGGGTACATTGTTGCTACACCTGAAGCTGGAAGTTGTTTTATGAGAAATGCATCAATTTTATTGAAGATTTTTTTTTTTCAAAAGTGTAAAGCTACAGAATTAAGCTTCATAAAATCTGTGGTGTAAGTGCGCAACTTTAAACTTTTAGAAATACATACACTCATGTCCATAAATTAAGGATAATTCAGAATCACACAGAAATTGAACTCTAAAATAAAAATTTCACTCGTAGAATTATCACACATCTTGGAAAAGAATACGCAAATTACAGGAAACCCCAGATTGCATGGATAGTACGTCACAATGACGAGTGTAAGAGAGGGGTATATAAGGAATGGTGGCAAAGTAGTAAAATTGTTCACAAGTGCTTTAAAAGCCTTTCAGTGCAATAACCGCGTAGTTATGGCACAAAGGAAGAATTTGGATGATTTTTTACGTGGTAGAATTATCGGACGACTGGAATGTGGGCGTACCCAGCTGGAAGTATCCGATGAACTTGGAATCCCAGAGTGTCATCTCAGGCTTTGGCAAAGATTCCAAGATGATGATAATGTGAGTAGATGTTACAGCACAGGTCGCTTCGAGTTACAACGCCGAATGAGGACCGGTATTTAGCAGTTACTTCCAAAAGAAACAGACGGAGCACAGCATCAGACCTCTCTCGCCAGCTCTCTTCAGCTACCGGTACGACAGTTTCAAGGCAGACCCTGTACAGGCGCTTAGGGCACATTGGTCTATATGCTCGTAGGCCTGTCAGATGTATTTCACTTACCGCAACTCACTGTCGCCTGCGATTAACCTGGGTAGAGAGCATGCGTTGTGGACACCGCAACAGTTGTTTTGTGTGATGTTTTCCGACGAGTCAGGTTTAGTTTGCAGTCTGATTCTCGCCGGACTTTCATATGGAGAGCGCCATTTACCCGTTAAAACCAAGAGAACACCATTGAACGACACCGTTACGGTGGTGCAGGATGGCTCGTTTGGGAGGACTTATTCTTGGTTTCCAGAACTGACCTGCATGTTCAGAGTGTAACGATGACAGGCCACATCTATCGGGATGTCATTCTGGAACAACATGTACGTTTGTTTCGGGGCGCCATGGGTGCTGAATTTCTGTTTATGGATGACAACGCCCGTCCTCACCGTGCAAACATTGTAGATGAATGTCTTCAATTGAAAGGATATCATCCGTATGGATTGGCCAGCATACTCACCGGACTTGAATCCAATAGAGCATGTGTGGGATATGCTTGTCCGACGAATTGCAGCCCGTCAACCCCCTCCCACCTGTCAACCGGAACTTCGGAGGCATTGCTTGATGAGTGGTGTAATATTCCCAAGATCAGATTGATAATTTGATTCTCAGCATGCCTAGGCGTTGTAAGGCCTGTATTGCATCGTCAGGAGACATACTCCATATTAACCATCATACTAACCATGTTATACTATTTTTTTGTAAAATAGGTTCTTTTTGAAATTTGCTCCAGGCAGTAAAAATCGCAATTTTTATTAATTATGTCAAACATATAGCATCTCTTTTGCTCTTTACCTTTTGTTTAATAAATAGACTTTACAAATAAGTCAAATTTGTTTTGCTTCTGTCTCTTTCTTTGCCTGAACTTCATTATCCTTAGTGTATGGGCATGAGTGTAATAACTCGTACCTAAATAGATCACACTAAATAGTCTTCCCAATAATCATTAAAATTGAGCAATTTAATAACATAGCTTTTATCTTCGATAACCCATACCACATATTAATCTATAGGTTCCAACGACTTTACAGATTTATACAGGATGGAAAAGGAACACATACACATGAAATAAATCTAAAAAAGAAATTTAAAATATAATTTGCGCTTAAATTAAATAGTTAAAAAAAATACATCGTTCTCATACTATTTTCGTACAAGTGATTTCAAATAGCATTAATCAATGTAACATACTGTAATCACTGACCTAAAAACAACATCAGTCCAGCATCTCAAAAGTTACATGCAGATGTAGGGTCCACCAACCCAATCCCTGATAACGTCAGCTACTGGCGATAACTGTGGGGCTTTGATAAAAACTAAATGTTCAACATAAGAAAAACATGTATTGATGCTAAGTTCAATGGGCAGCATAATAAACAAGGCATCATTAGGAAGTATAGTACCACTGTTCAAAGTTGGCAGTAGGGGCCATCCGCTCAAGCGGCTCTTTCGGACTTGTCTTGTCCGTCTTTATAGTCTTAGTCTTTTTGCTAGGCGCAGTACAATTCGTTATGGGGGATGGGACTGCTCGCAATCTTTCACATCTGCCGTCTTCAGTTTTTCTTTTCATTTTCGTTTCTCTCTCTCTATTTTTATCTATCTCCCGATTCCTCTTTCAATCTCCTCCCCCTTTGACTGGTTGACCCCTTTTGGAGCTCTTTCCCCTGCGGGCTCCATCTCCACAGGGTAAATGTTAAAACAATGTAATTTGCCCGGAATATTTATAAATATAACAAAAGTTACCTTACAATCATAAACAAATAAAAAGAAAGAAAAAAATTTTAAAAATTAAATTTAATTTGAAACTAAAATTTTTCACGGACGTTTTAAATCATAATTGGAATTAAAGTCCATCTCCTGGATTCAGTATTTTCGTGATTCATAAGCGTGTCGAAACATTTAACAGAGATATGTTTCAAGCGTTTTAAGATTAGATTTAGCTGCATAGGATCAGGCCGGGCAAAGCGTACGTGAAAATGGGACGAAGCATAACCGTATAAACAAGAATTTTGTTATACATGGTCAGGGAGAAGTTCTATTCATAAGTGGGTAGAATTTTTGAAGGCAATACAAAAATTTAGTTTTAGTGTGCAGAAAATGCTGTATCCAAAAGTGAAATGCTGATTCAGTATAACTCTAAATAAGCAGTATGACAATTACAATGGACAATATTATTATTGATCATAATCACTCTCCCCAAAATATCTTAAAAGTCTTGGTAAACTTTTGTTTTTGACCATCTGGCAAAAGTTTGGTAGGACCCCGTCCATTAAAACATTTCTCAGAGATAAGACTTTCAGCCGCAGTTGTATCTTTTGACCTTACCCAAGAGAAACAGTTCATCCCGTTGAACATATCGCATTCCCATCCGGTAGAGGGCTAGTGACCCTCAAACATCCTACCCCTCCCATTTCCAAGGGACACATAGAATATAGCATAGTACATGAATTATATAATAATTATATAAAATTTTACCTTAATAAAAAATATTTACAAATAGATGTTTCGATATGAATTATCATGCAATGACAAAAGCAATGTATTTTCACCTTAAAGTATATTCTGGGTTGTAATTCCTTTATTCGCTTATTTTAATTTAAGAATGAAAGTGAAGTTTTTCAGTGAAAGTTATTGAATGAAATACTAACACATCAAACGCGAACGTTGAATAAACACAAAATTAATTGTACCTTTTGTATTCAACAATCTAATACCTTATTTGCATTCAAATAGAACTCTTTCCAAGAAACTTTCCATCGCACATGACATCTTAAGTCTAAACCAAACATCTACATCTTCAAAAAACGCAGTTCACGACAATGAACTCGTAATCTTCTAAATTCAATGGAGATGTTTTGTGTGTTAGAAACCCTAATTTGAATAGGAAAACAAAAGATCCAGTGACTTCAGACCGCAGCCATTAAATGAAACAACGCAATTTCTGCTTAAATGGGAATGATGCCATGTTTAATTCGTTTGTGTTTGTTCAGCAGTCGTTCCTGCTAGAATGGCACGTTTACTTTCAACTGTGACCGGAACGGTTCAAAAATGTGATCCATCCCAGGGGTGGTGAAAACGAAATGAATTAATCCCCGTAGCAGTTGAGGAAGGGCTCGTCTTAAACCCCCGTCGGATTAATTTGGATCCCAATGGCAACAGTGTTCGACGTGTGACGTGGAAATGTTATTCTAATAATGCCATCAAGTTCAAGTGACAATTTGAGATCAGATGTTCTAATAATATTTTAACAGAAAATAACGTAACAAAAGATATATTGATATAGGAAATCTTCATAATAATTAAATTAATGAGCTGTAATTATTAATCTGGTATCTTATTTGCATTAGAATAGAACTCGTTTCGAGAACTTTCCATTGCATATAAGATCTTTAAGTCAAAACCAAATATCTACATGTTCAACACACACAGTATTATTTCTAAAATAACATAATTTACAGTATTATTTCTCAAACTATAAGACAGATTTCAGTATCTGAATTGTGTTCAGTGTTTAAAAATTCAATCTCACTTAAATTCACACGTGTCTTTCTAATAACTAAACATCCAAGCATTATTCTTTGGTACCATAGGCTCTGTTTAGCCCTCGTGTGCACAAACGAGGACCATAGACTGTCAAACCGAACGGAATCTATCTTTGAGAAAAATTAATTATAAAAACTTTATATTAATAAAAACTTTCAAACATATGACGTAAAATATGACTCGCATCTCTTCCCAAACACATTTTATTTTTATTTCATTTCAAATCATGTGTATAATATTTATTTGCGTGGAAAAAAAACCCTACAAATCTTTTGATTTCCAATTTCCAGTCTTCATTCATCTGATCATAAATATTATTACAGAGAAATTTCGATTATAATCTGGCGTAAGAGTTTTTAAATATTCTTGTCTATTTACATAATTGTCCAGTTCATGGGGCAAAAAAAAACTCCTTCCATCTTCAGCGACATTTCATGATTATCGGATTATCCAATTACTTTCCACAACTAATGGAATTATGGTAATGAATCATCATAACAAATCAAACAAATTCAATTAAACAAGAAAAAAAGTGAATTTGAATGAAATACCAGCAAGTGCAATTCTACTGAAACAATTTCATGAACCACTTAGTCCACTTAATGTAGAAAAAAACCTTTTGTATGTAGTTTTCAAATTAAATTGTATCATTTTCCAACCGAATTTAATCATACTTTTTTCTGTATCCTTACTCTTATTCTCTGAATATGATTCATTTTCTTTCAAATTACATTTATGTAGGAAGTTATCTAGAATATTCAATATTGCTTTTTAAATTCAGTCCATCCAATTGAATTATCACATTTTCAATCAAATTTTGCTTATACACGTGAGAAAAATACTTTTATAGAGAAATTTCTTTCAGAAGGTGAATAAGACACAATAAACTTTTGATCTTTTTACGGATGGAAATTGTAATGTATATTGCCTTTGAGTTGAAGATTATAAAATAGGCGAACTATACCAAATATGCACGATGCATTTACTTAAAAAGTTTGAAATATTTTTCCATTTGTAAATGTTTATTTTAAACATCTTTATCTTTCCAATCCCTCTTAAATATATCTAAAAAATCGGAATACGTTTTGCATAATATTGATAAAACGCAATTTCATTATTTACTAAAGATTTTCCATGGATTCATCAAGACAGAATTGGCAGAAATTTTTAAAATTTTAAAAATCTACTCACTCGTTTTTTGAACACTTCACACATTTTCACTTTACACAATTATATGCTTGAGACTAAAATGATTTTTGCAAAATAGAAAAAAAGAAAACATTATTTTTTTATAATTGTATTTTGCAGTATACAGTATTCTTGTAATTCATCAGTTCAACATAAAGCAATATTTTCACCACTTCTTACTGTCGATCTTATAACAACCATTCTGGTGGCACCTGCTCGTTTATAGGACACGTGTTTCCATTTCCCATTACATAAAAAATCTATTTATTTGCAACAAAAGTTGGTTTTAAATAAATTGCATTCTTCAGCAGAAAACGTTAAATTTTAAAAATATAGACTGAGATTTTTTAAAAATTATTTCTCAATAAACACAATTAAATGCTTGGGAAGAAAGAAATTTTCCGATATTAGTATCACCAAAAAAACTCTCTATTATATTCTTATTTTTTATTTTATTTTATTTCCTCCTTTTTTTTGAAAAATCTGCAGAGAATGTAATAAAATTTAAAAATACATAAGCACTTGGCATAGATGATCCATTTAGATGCCCATGATTAAAATTTGTTTCAAGTATATATATTTTAAAATAATATTTCACAAAACTATTCAAAATATTAAGACGCAGTGTTTCAAGAAATTTTATGAAATCAACACAACGATCTTGTTTTGGATTTAATATACAGTGGTTGCCATAAATGCATGTGCAATTAGCCCTTTTGCAGATAAAAGTCAATAGTTGGTGTTATTTCTGAATATTTTTAATAACATAATTATAAAATAATACGAATATTTGAACAAATTATTTTATGTAAATATTAAAACCTATTTTTAAAAAGTAATTTTAAAAGTAGCCAAAAACCCTCCCCAAAGTAGATACTTTATAAATCAAATTTAAAATTATATACTCTCTCTCTCTCTCTGTCCCACACTAATAGTAGTAAGTAACTGAACGAGAATAACTGTCAAATGCAGCTAATTAATTATATGCTGGAGCTCAAAATTTCGAATTTCACGTCATCTGTCATTTTTTTTTACACAACTTTCAATTTTAGAGGTGAATCTAATTATTACGAATTATAACTGTTTTTCTAATTTCATCTGCTGATCCAAATCAATTGTTTTATTTCAAAGGGGTGATATTCAATCCATTATAAAAGTAGGATAAAGAGCAAGCAACTGTTTCCAAGCAAGGGTCCAGTTGCAATTGTAACTTCTTCCAGCGATATTTAAGAAATATTAGAAAATAAATATATGCCAGATGACGCTTTTATGAATGAATTCATCTGTGAAGATTCTAGTGTCCATTGACTTTTATATATCGTATTTTCGTCGGTTTGCATTTTTAATTTTTTATAATAATAAATCTATGTTCTACAAGAACATTTTTATAAATATAGAATGTTTATGATTAAAGAAAATAAATTTTTGTATTCTTAGCTTTTATAAACTATTCTTATTTAAAATTCTAAGTTTCTATTCACTTAAGTGAGTGGCTGTGCGTACCGAAATAAAACTTTAAAATTGTATTCCTTTTAAAAGACCTTCCTTCTGAGCCTGAAAGATCCAACGCCCGCCTCGCAAAGATGCCAGACACATATTTCAAACTGTACAGAGATGAGAAGCTACTAGCAAGTTCTGAACTGCAGTCGGGGCTTCACTCGTAAAGCGAGGCCGCCGTTTGCTATAAGGGAACCCAGGCTCATATGCAGAGGAATATATATGACACACTTTCCCTATGTGGGCAGATACTACTGATGCAGCTGAGCGAGACACTTTATGACAGAGTATTTTGGGTACTGAATGGGTGTTTGGAATGTCTGCTGTCACGAAATACATTTAAGAAATTGAATATATCTTGTGAAGAATAATAAATAGCTTTAAATATTCATTTTCATTAATGTTTGCTTTATAATTCTGATTTATTTTTAAATTTTCAATAAAATTTGCTTTATCATTCTGATTTAAATTAAATTTTCTGTTGATAAAACTTATTTACTGTTTTGTGCTTTTAAAAAATGTTTGTTATAGTGTTTGAATATTTTTAAAGTTTTGTTTTCAAAAGAATATCACTTTTAACGAAGAATATTATAATTTTTTTCTCTGTAAACACAAAGGCAAAGAAGTTTAAGGATTATTTAAAAACAATTGTTATAAAAATTTCCGATACAAAGCTTATTCTTAATTAGTTAGAAAATTAGGAATGTTATCTTACTTCTTTTGCTATTTGTTATCTGATCAAAATCTTATTCTTAGAAATATATATTTTTTCCCTAATGCAGTTGGCAAACAGACAGTTGTCTTTGAAGCCTTAAGGCAAGCGCCGCACCGACGGTGACTCACTAAGTTACATAGGGGTTGCGTATAGCTTGAAGATAAGCTTCGGACGTGGAGTAACACTATCCCCGCAACGCAACGCTCTACGATCCTCCTAGACCGGGACCTACGGTTTAAAGTGGATTCCGAACCAGTTCAAAATACCTTGGCACACCTGTGGTACCGAGCGCTAGTCACTCGGGCCATTCAGGCCCTTTTCTATAATATAATAAAAGCTGTTAAAATGGCTGTTAATGGGCATTTCCTCATTTGAATACACATGCACATTTTCCTTTTTGGGATAGAAATAATGTTCACATTGTGCATACTGAATTTGGGAAAAATAATGCTGCACGTTATGCCTGACACAGATTGAACAGCATTTGACCCACACTCCCCTTCCTTAAATTGAAAAGCGTTTAATAATTTTAAAATTAATTAGGTTTTCTATTATTAAAACAAGAATTAGAAATAAGTTTATATCGATATCAACTCACATTGGCAAAACTCGTTACAATTAGCGACCGTTTTCAAATTCTCGTGGTGCACTATTTGAATATAAAATGCTTCCGAAATTTTTTTTTTTCTGTCTGATTTGAGATTCAAAACATGCACAGAAATCAACAGAATCGAATTCAAAGCACTGCACTGAAGGAAGATTCTTCGCAAATGAACTGGAGGTAGAATCAAGCGAAGCGAGAGGAACAAAAACCCGCGGGCCCATCCACTGTTGACTCGGAATCCGTTTGATAAAATGATTGCGTTCGCAAATATTTCCAACGTATCGACGGAAGTAAACAAAAAAAAGGGAGAGATTTCAAGGGAGGGGGGTTAACGTCGACAGGTCCGTCGTTCCGCCAAAGGCCACGCAAATATTGACTGCAAAAAATGCGCACAAAAGTAATACTCGATTTACTTCTCAGAAGATCTTAAAAGTCTCCGTTAAAAAGCGCTATTTTATGAGAAATATTTTTAATGGCTTACAATTGTACGAATGAGTTAAGAATTTAATCTGTAGATTTATATCTATACATAATTCTTCTGCACGTGTGTTTGTTACTGAACTCCTCCTAAACGGCTGGGCCGATTTGGATGAAATTTTGTGTGTGTGTCTGTAGATGGCCCCTGGAGGGTTTAGATTCACAATTGACACGCTGGGGGCAAAGCAATCGATATGTATAGAAGAACTGTGCATATAAAGATATGTGTTTGTCAATGAATTCCTCCTAAACGTTTGGTCCGATTTGGGATAAAATTTATTATGTATGTTTGACAAAACAGGGAGAACGTTTTGCTATCCCTTTTGTTTAAGTCGCCACCAGCGGATCAACCAACTTCTATACAGTTCAACCCATCGCTGTGTATTCTAATTTGGAAAATAGGTTCGTTCCATCCACTTTCTCAAATTGTGCCATCCACCAATATTCGAACTTGAAAAGACTATAGTACCATAGACTAGAGCGCTAGCCACTCGGCCATCAGCCCTCAAATGATGTTGTGCTATATAGACTTATAGCTGTTTTCAGTATTAGTTATTACTTCACCCAACAGATGGCAGTTTTCAAAACTAGTTCCTACTTCATAGGCTAGTTAGAGTCTAATTAGTTATCATTCAAAACTTGCTAGAGTGATAACTTTAAAAATGGTAGTAACAAATGCGAAATGGATCTTCGTATTGTAACGGTATGAATTCACGTTTATTTTCCGCAGGGCAAATGGTAGAAAAGCTCTACTACTACTGCTGCTGCTACACCATGCCGCATCACTGTGTCTTACAGATGAGCTGTCCCTCTACAGTTTTGGAATGATGAGGGCGAACTTGTGTCAACAAACGTTGACGTTGGCAAGAATCTGTCCCCGTGCAAGACTTCTGCAAACTTGAAAATTTGGGAAGCTTCATCGGAGTATTTGACTGTTTAAATAGAATAATGGCAAAAGGTGGCCTTTAGCTTCATCGTGGTTAATAGAGAGTTTTTGCATACCGTATTTTGGAGGTCCGTTATTTTTTTCTCCCTAGCGCGCACGCTCATAGGAAAGTGCGCATGCGTTATCTGTAATAATATTTCCTATGAGCATGAGCGCTAGGGAGAAAAAAATAACGGACGTCCAAAATACGGTATGCAAACACCCTCTATTGTTATGCAAGGTTTCTGTTTCAAATCCATTTTAGTGCGATTTTTTTGCCGGCTTTGGGAATAGTTTCTTATTTGCGGAAACGTATAGAATGTTGCACAGGGCATTCGGTGAGCATTCCTGTATCATAAAGAAATGTTTAGAAGTGGTATAAGCAGTTTAAAGAAGGCAGAGAACGCGTTGAAGACGAAGAGCCCTCTGGACGACCATGCACCTCAACCGACGAAACTCACGCCCAAAGACTTAAAGATTTGGTGCTAGCAAACCATCGATTTACAATTAGAGACCTTTCTGACGATGTTGGAATTTCAAAAGGGTCGGTAAATTCCATTTTAAACGATGTTTTGGGCCTCAAACGCGTCAAATCTCGATGGGTACCGAAAAACACTGAATGCGCCAGCTCACACTGCATTGATTCTCAAAATGTAACCCATATGTTTCCACAGTCATAGTATTCATCTGTTTCACCTTCAGGATGTTCCTCCTTAAACTCAAAAGACCACCCGGGGACATCGTTTTGAGTCGCTTGAAGAAAATCGGCGCGAGCGAGGACTTTTTAGCTTGCATTGACGATTGCAAAAACATGTATCGGTGCATTGTATATATATAGTATAATATACAATGCATTGTATCCGGTGGATTGTGCATATATATATATAGTGCATTGTATCCGGAAGGGATTACTGAAATAAATTTAGAAGAATAAATAAAGAGTTTTTGAAAAAAAAATAAATAATTGGTCTTACTTTTTGGACTATATTTAGCCTAAAAGTTTGCACAAAATGACCGTAGAGCGACAAACCAAAGAATCAGATTCGATTCCTGGCTTTGGCATGGATGTTTGGGAGTGGTTCGTAATCCACGGCTTATTTAGCCTAAAAGTTTGCACAAAATGACCGTAGAGTGACAAAACAAAGGGTGTACCATGACTGGTGAGCCCTAGAAAATTTTCAGGTGCGGCCTGTGGTGTTCCAGAGAAAACGTGTCCAGATATAGTAACTCTTTATTTTTGCTAGCTTTCCTTTGAAAGACAGCTTTCATCACAGACAATTAACCTTCCTGTTTTTTTTTTCTTTTTATTCACATAAAGTGCCAAACAGCAATCATGCGCCAAGGAATGTTTCAGAGAAAACAGGAGCGGCCACTTTCATGATTGACTACCAGAAGCAATAGAGTCCATTATGCAGACTTAATAAATAGTAAGTGTGATAACTTTTTGGATTGTTATTTTGATTGTTAAAAATGTAATTTATTTAATTTCTTTTCACAAATTTAAATAAATAGTCATCCATGGTGGATCAAAGTTATTTTTAAAGGTTTTTTAAAGCAGACTGAAAAGATGATTCAGAATCACTGCAAAATCCATTTGAACTCGACACCTGTGGCGCCCAACCAGAGCGCTTGTCACGGCCATCAGGCTCCTAAATAAATAGTAAGTGTGATAAAAAGGATAAAAATTGAATATCAATTATTTTTAAACGTGGTTGAAAACATGAAATTTTTTTAATAGTTTTTTAATTTTGCAAAAATTGAAATAAAGGTAATAAATATTTTTATTTACAGTTATATAAAATTCATATGAAATTCGCTCCTTTTAGCGATAAGGTTTTTCTTCACTTATAACACTCCCTCCACTATCTAGAGCAAAATAAACGAACATTTTATTCAAGAATTTTTATTTCAAACAGAACTCTCATTAAAGAAATATTTTCTCTACAAATACATTTCCAATCCAAATTCTGGCATTGATATCTGTAAACTTGAAAATGTTCAATTCATAAGTTCGGAGATATGATATTTGTTTTTGTTTGAAACTTCCTGGTTAATTTTCGAAACATCATGTTTTGTTTTTTTTTAGAAATATCAATTGCCAATACATACACAACATAAAAACGTGTTTTGTCGTTGAAATTTATTTCATTTATAAAAACATAAAAGGTATAAGGTCATATTTGTTTGAATTGATTTATACATTTTTCTTGTATTATTGTTCAATAATATATATATATATATATATATAAGCTGTCTAGAATAAACATAGATTACCGCTAGAAAATTTATATATTATAGAAGGCCATAATTTCTCAAAACGTCAGAATACTGTCAAACAGTGTGGATGATAAATATTCAGTACAAATCCCATTTGGGATAGTACTTATAGGATAAACTATATACTATAAATTATAGTACAAGCCAGATTTAAACATTTATAAATATTGTAGTTGTTCTAATGCAGCCGGCAATGCAGATACAGTTATGTTAACAATATTAATTGGAATTAATGTTACCTTGAACTTACATTTTCAAAAATCATTTAAAGTCATTAATGAGTTATGCATAAATAGACGAAAAAAACCCTTTAAAAATAAAATAAGTAAATCGTAAATATTCGTAAAAAAATATTAGTACTATTAGTATTTTTAATATTACTAGTTTTGAAATACTTTAAATTTTGTAAATACTAGTACCGAGATTTTATATCTAATTTTTAGCGCTTTCTTATTTAACAACAGATGGAACAAGAATTTCTTCTACGGTCACAAGGGCATTACAAGAAAGGTCTGATATGGAGAATAAATTGAGCTCAATTTCCAGGGACTTATATTTTTGGCAAAGGTAAAAAATAGACACGTAGGTTCTAATATTAGTACATATTTAAAGATGTTTGTCAATGCGAGTCCATTTAATTTTTCTCTTTCCAACATTAATAACATGTTTGCCATGGAGAAAAAAAAAAATGCTAAATTGAATTGAAAACAGGTTCCATGATTAAATTTACTAAAGATTTATTATTATTAGAAAATTTCGAAGTATTCGTTTTTTAAATAAATTAGAACAGAAGCCGTAAAACAAAATTGCATGGACTTCAATACATAATTAAATAAAATATATTACATTTAGAAGTTTAAATGCACCTTAAAAGATGGGATTAATACACTAGAAATGGTATTAAATATGAAGTTGAAATTTAATAAATATTTATTTTAATATTTATCAATATATATTTTTACATTTCATTTCACAAATTAAATGAAAAGATACAAAGGTTAGTATTAAAATCTGTTCTAATAGAGTTTCTTAAAAACTATTTTCAATTAACAGATTTCACTAAAAATGATTTACAAATTTTATAAATCTCCGTATTCGAAGGGGCCTGAATGGCCGAGTGGCTAGCGCTCTGGCGTTCGGTACCACAGGTTTCGCGTTCTAGTCCTGGCGGTGCCATGGATGTTTGTAATGGTTCGCGATCCACTTTAAGCTGTAGGTCCCGGTCTGTTTAGCCTAAAGTGTGCACAAGATGACCGTAGAGTGACAGACCAAACTTTATTTGAAGGTATAGTGTTTTGGACAATCAATTCATTCTTTTATAAAATTGTTCATTATTAGTTTTCATTATTTAAAATATAAAAATAGAAGCTAAAAAAAGTCTCTTTTAATAATTCACACATTCACTTTGCAAAGTCAAATGATTTTTTCATCAAAGTTGTGTTATGTTTAGTGGAAGAAAGAAAAAGTTTTTCCTGATTTTCCTGAATCAATTGGATTCAACACCCTTTCAAGCAGTTCGGTAAAAATGAAATTCCATTTCACAAACAACCTCTTTGATCCCCCCCTCCTTATTCAAAATTCGAATTCCTGAAGGTGCGAGCTTAACAATGTGCGTCGAGTTTGTGTCCTCTGAAATCATTAAGAGAAACCACGAGAAAACCTGAATTTTTAAAAACGGCCAATCCAATGAAAGCGCCGGACGAAACAGGATGTCAATAAAACGGACACTCTCTGCCACAAAAAAGAGGCTGTGGCTGTAAAAATGGAGAAAGAAGGAAGGAAGAAAATATAAATAAAAGTTGCTTCAGTGGGAAGGAAACTGATTCTTCCTCCGGAAGTTCTTTTCCCCAAAAAGAAAATGCGCCCACATATAGAATTTTGACACACTCGTAAAAGTCGGATATTGAGGATTGCCTCGCACAATGGAGGATCGCTATTTCTGCAACTGAGGTGTCGCTGTAAGACATCACAGATGAAAACTTTCTCACTCTATCTGCTGTGTACACTTTAACTCACAATGAACAGCCTTATATTAAGGATATTTTTAATTAATATAAGTATTCTTGCGGTTCGAGTTCCGGCGGTGCCATGAATGTCTGTAGTGCTTCGGAATCCATATTAAGATATAGGTCCTCGATCTAACATGACTGCTGGGGGAAGGACTGAAAACCCTACCCCCGTAAAAAAGAAAACATCTCTTGTCTCGAAATCTTCCAGTAGGCAGATGGCCTTAGCCCACCATGGGATTGCTACTCCACTGATGATGAGGATTAAAATGATTGATTGGAGATAAAAACAAACTAATAAATCCATCTGAAACTGTGTCACTTTACTTGGTGCTTTTATACATCAATACCCCCCCCACCCATCCCCAAAAAAGAGTATTGTTTTGATATTGGTTATTTTTTAATTCTGGATTCTCCGTGTATCGCATGATTTTCAATGTTTCTTATTAGTTATCATTTTTTAAAATTCATTTCACGAGCTATTCCTGTTGGCTCATCTCAATTTATTTCACGAACTTTTTTTATGCATAGTATTTATTTAAATTTTTTCCACGTGCTAATAAGTATCAAATTAAATAATTAAATAATGTAAAAATTGTTCTCAAACATCGTCCATTGAAATCGCAAACAAATTTATTTAAAATGAACTTGGAATTTATTCCAAGAAAAGAAATTCGTTTGGAGTTCTATAGTTTTTTAAAAAAATTTCTGAAGTTTGCTGTCATGCGTTTTGTTCATACCTTCAATTACAAATTTTAATGTTTTGATTTTTATTTCTTTTACGCTGTTGTCGCTGATCATCCGTTGACACATAAACGAAGCGTTGTATAAGGAGTAGAGCGGAACCTTCAGCAATTCCTTACGTAGGACTAGGCTGCCATCCTAATTCTGTTGACGTTGGAGGAGACGCTATCCTAAACAAAGTGGTCCACTGGCTGTCAAAAGGCATTGGGAGCTGCTCGTGGGGCTAATTGACAAATCAAACTGAGCAACTCGGTCGCGATGGAGACACTAGCCTGGGTGCGATTAATTGAAGCGACTTCCCGGGGCTCTCTGTTGAAGAAGTTAAATAAGATCCGATAATGAATTAAAAGATCCAAAGTAACACTGACTCAATGTGTCAGATGATGTGAATGGAAAGGAGATAATTTAATTATGCGTTGATGTTTTATAACATTCTGAGATAAGAACAATGCGACTCTTTAACTAAATAATTCGATTTTGTAGAATTGGCCTCTGAGCCCTACACAGAGAAAGTCCATAGAGTCTGTTTACAATTTCAAAAAGTATCACAAAGGCAGTTGAAAATTAATATGAATTGAGAAGGATGTGTATTTAAGTTTTAATCTTAATTTAATTTAATATATTCGTAGTATGGTGACTGTATGTCACACTGGACTGGCAGTGGTGTAATAAAATAGTGGTGTGTGGTGATAGTATATTCACTGTGACTGGCCCAACAAGACGGTGCCGTTATGCTGTTCGCACTATCTCCATCAATGATGGCATCAGTGATCATACGCTTTAGCTAAATCCTCTCCAGTATTCATTCATAAATAAAAATGAAAATTGATACTTTGTTCTATACCCGATATCTTTAGCCTCATACCTCCTCATGAGCCTGCATACGGGACATGACTTAGCTGAAGCATAGGATCAGTGATGACACCATTGATGAGGACGTGTTAACAGCAAACAGGGCAAGAGCACAGCCTTGTTGGGCCCTGTGACCATAATATTGGGCCAGGATGATCATAATACAAATATAATAAATACAAATTCAAACTTAAATACACGTCCGCCACATTTTGTAATAAATTTCATTTATCATTGTGATACAGTTTTGAAATTGTAGAGTCCTTATGGTTTAGTTTTTGCTAAGTTTAAAGTAACTAACTAAGTTTAAAGTGGATTTCGAACCACTGGCATGCCTTTATGCGAACACCAAGATTCGAACATGAAGCACTAAAGGCCAGGGCGCTAGCCAGTTGGCCATCAGGCCAGGTAGTATTTCGACTGTCAGTGGTGTTTGAACAAATAATTAATATTTGATAAAAATAATACCAGATATAATAAGTTTTACCAGGCTATATTAGCTATTTAGTTTTATTAATTAATGATCGAAATAGTAAAGAACAATTTATGCCCGCAATGTATTAAATACTTTCGCTTATAAATTACTATCAACGCTCGGTGACTACAAAAGTGGAAGTTACGGTTTTTTTGTTGCATTTTTAATGCTTTTTGCATTTTATTTTTATTTTTTGAATTCTAAAAATATGAAATGAATAAATAACAACAAAACAGAAAATTTAGTCATTTTTTCTTACTAAAAAAATTCGTCCTTGTAGGGATTAAATATAGCTTTAATGTTGTTTTAATGCAGCTGGCATCTTTTATCCCATAAGCAATTCCCGCAACGATGTTACTCACTTAGTACTACCCAGAGGGCACGTGTAGGTTCCAGATTGATTCGCGTAATTAGCCTCATTACCGCCACCGCAACGCTCGACGATTCTATCAGACAAGAACCTACTGTTTTACATCCATGGCATCCGTCATGACTCGAACCCGAAATCTGTGGCACCGAGTGTCAGAGCGCTAGCCACTCGGCCATCAGGACACCACATATAAGTTTCATATTCTTAATAAAAATTTATTTTGGCATAAAGAAGAAAATTAAACAAGGAAGAATTTTCTTCTATAAATTGTTAGTTAAAAACACGCTAATATTAAAAAAATTCTTGATACATAAAAAAAAAAAAAGGAAACTAAGAGGAAATTTCCCAAAATATCAAAATCAATTTTAACTTAAGTTTCAACTTAGTACACCTATTACCCTTCAAGATATAAAATTCAGAAACAAGATGGACAGATTTTCGTACATATTATACGAAAAATATTGCCTCAAGTATCGATGAAACCCATGTTTTATGGCTCAAGATTTCGTTTTATTAAACTTGTTTATATCCCAGATAACCTTACATTAGGATGGAATGCATTACTAGAGGCATAAACCATCGCATGAATAGATTTTGCCTCAATAAATTTCCATTGTTTTGAACATACTTTAAAATTTCTGAAAAGTAAAATCAAATTCCGACCAAACCTCCATCGGAGCATGCAACACATTTCTAGGTCAGTCATGAAACACTAACGTAATATATTTTCCCCAATTCTGTACTTTGGGTTCAATAAATACTGTTTACTAACACACTATGTATGGATTTATTATCTTTTTTTTTTTTTTTTTGTTGAAACCATAGCAACAGTTTGCCATTTTTTAAGATCGTATTCCTACTTTCAAATTTCATTTTATGTTAAAACTTTTGGTATGATAGAATTCTAAGAATAAAAGCAAACTAATGTTATTTATATGTTACGTTTGTTAAGTAAACTATGCATTGTAATTTTTACTAATATATTTATAACTTTCCACAATGTAATAATAGTATAAATATTTTTGTGATTGGCCACAAACAAGTTTTTTTATAAGTTTTTTTTTTTTCGGGGGGTCTGATGGTCGAGTGGTCTCGGTACCAGAGGTTTCAGGTTCGAATCCCGGTGGTGCCATGTATACTTGTAGGAGTTCGAATCCACCTTTAAACCTTAGGTCCCTGTCTAATAAGATAGTAGAGCGTTGCAGGAATAGTGGGACTCGCGTCCATAGTCTATCTTCAAGCTGCACGTGCCCCTGGGCAGGGCTCAATGAGTCAAAGTGGTGCAACCCTTGCTTATAGCATAAAGATAACTGTCTTGTATTGCCAGCTGCATTAGAAAAAAATATTGAATATGAAGCTGAATTTTAATAAATATTTATTCTAATATGTAGCAATATTTTTTTTTATGCTTTACGACACTAACTACATGAAAAGTTACAAAGGTTAATATTAAAATTTGTTCTAATAGAATTGCTAAAAAAAATTTTTGAATTGAAAAGGATTTACTACTTCTATTTATTCCAAATTTTATACATCCCTTATTTAAAAATTGCTGTCTCGGATAATCAATTCATTCCTATCATAAAACTGCCCATTATTGATTTCTTTAAAATATTAAAAAAAAAAAAAAAAAAGTCTCTTTTAATGTTTCACACATTCCCTTTGCAACAAAATTTTTTTTTTGCTTTTTCAGGATAGTTCCATAGATTAGAAAAAAAAAAACAGCGCGCCAACGGGTGGTCAGTTTGGTATAAATAGAATCCTCACGTGACTTTTACAAACACCCCCTGTCAGAAGTGACGGGTCATTTTCAGGGTCACTCTGTCATTTATTTGCACGGGACTGATCACCTTATTTTCTTGATTTACAACGAAAAAAATGAATCCATATTTCACTGCGTAATAGAGACTCATTTATAGTAACAGGCAAATATTTCAGGGTGTTTTTTTTTTTTTTTTAGTTAATCATATGCTGTGACAGATTGCCCATTATTGCCCACCATCGTTACTGTTGACGCTAAAGGGAGAAAAGTTCAATTTTTTTTTACTCTTCAGCTGTCTGCCTTATATATTGAACATATAGGACGTAGTGCGACACGCGTCTGTAGCTTATCTTCAAGCTACACGTGCTGCCTCCGTAGTGCTCATTGAGTAACCATCGGTGCAGCCCCTGATTATGGCATAAAAGATAAATGTCTCTATATTGATAGCTGCATTAGAACAACAACAATTTTTATTTGTTTATTTCGTTTTTCTAACATCGGCGATTGTGAAGTGCACTCGTATATGCAACGAACAGAACACAGATGATGAATGAGGGGAGGACTCCAAGGTAACTTCCTGGCCTGGTAGAAAGTCTGGGAAGCATGACAAATTTTCGACAACACCGAGATTTTTCTTATGAAAACAGGGGGTTATCGTATGCACCCATGGGGGTATCAGAGTTAATTCTCGTTTAGGAAAACAGGACTGCAGCAGACGCCGCAGGTGGATACGAAATCGAAATCTCTTGCTCGGCCGCCGAGAAGATTAACATTTTGCCTCGAGTTGAGTCCACCATTCAAAATGTACTTGTTTTATTTTATGATCCAGGTCAAACCTGGTATACATTTTATTAGATCTCCTGATTATACGGACCGGACTCGAAAGAAATCAATTCGATTCAAAACCCTTTCCAACAGTTCGGAAAAACGAAATTCCATTTTCACAAACAACTTCTTTGATTTCCTCCCCCCCATCCTCCTTATTCAAAATTCAAATTCCCGACGGTACGAGCTTAACAATTCGTTGAATGTGTGTCCTTTGAAATCGTTAGAGAAACCGCAAGAAAGAAAACCGAATTTTTAAAACGGCCAATCCAATGAAAGCGCCGGATGAGACATGACGTCAATAAAACGAGACACTCTCTGCTGTAAAAAAAAATGCAGAGGCTGTAAAAAATGGAGAAAGAAAAACTGCTCCAACGGGAAGGAAAATGGATTCTTTTTCGGAAGTTATTTTCTTGAAAAGAAAAAATGCGCCCAAATATGGAACTTTTGACACACTCGTAAAAGTCGGATAGTGGAGATTGCTGCTCCCACAATTTACGGCCGCTATTTCTGCAGCTGAGGTGGCAACAATGCGACGTCGCAGATGAAAACTTTATACCTTATACCCTTAAACTCACCCATTATAAGCCTCCGTTGTATACATTTAAACTCACAATTAACAACCTTATAATAATGATAATTTTATTTAATAATGTTTTTTTTCATGTCTAATGCAACTGGTAATACAGAGAGATTCCACATCCAGAAAACCATAAAAATTCAACAGATCACACAAAAAAACTTGGAAGAATTACACAAAAAGAAATTAAACTGATAAGCATTAGGACAGATTGAAATTAAAACAGGACCAGTCTTCAAACAATTTAAGAAGTCTATCGCCTCCCAGTATCTGGAGGAAACCCTGATACGAGAGACTCTATCGCAAGTTATTCTTATTCGTTTATTAAAATTTATTTCACGTTTTTTTTAAACATATGTTTAAATTATGTTATTATTTTTAATTTTTTCCCTAGCTAATAATTAAATAATGTAAAAAATTGTTCTATAATATTACTTAGTGAAAGCAAAGATCCTTTTTGTTTCAAAGTGAACATGAGATTTTTTTTTTTCTTCCAAGAAAAGGAATTCGATTGGAATTCTACAGATTTTTCTTTGGTTTTTCTTAAGATTGCTGTTATGCGTTTTGTTCTTACATTCAATTCTAAATTTTAATGCTTTGATTTTTATTTCTTTTGCGCTATTGTCGTTGATCATCTTTATACAAAAAAACGAAGCCTTTTATAAGGAGTAGAGCGGAACTTCAGCAATTTCTTACATAGCACTAGGCTGACATGAGTATATTCCAATTCTCACAATGTTGGAGAAGACGCCATCCTAAACAAAGTGGCCCCTGTCCGTGTCTGTCAAAAGGCATTGGAAGCCGCGCGTGGACTAATTGGCAAACCAATCAAAGCATCATGGGGTGCGATGGAGACAGCGGCCTCGGAGCACACACCGAGTAGCGGGGTAAATTAATTGAAGCAACTTACCGGGGTTCTCTATTCAGGAAGACAAATAAGCTCCGATAATAAATTAAAGGATCCAAAGTATCACGGAATCCGTGTGTCATGAATGTGAGTGAATGTAAAAGGGCTAATTCGATTATGCGTTCATGTTTCATCCCATCCTGAGAGGAGTCAATGCTTTTCGAAGGAGGCGACCCTTCATACACTTCAATTTTGTAGAATCTTCACGAGATTTTCTGGCTTCTTAGCCCTACACAGAGGATGTCCACATAAAGCATGCTTATAATTTCAAAAATGTATCAGAAATCCGCCAAGCTGATAACACATAAAATTCCTCTTACCTCTCTAGTTCAACGAACCGCACTGTCAATGAGATATTCAAAAGGACGGGAGGTTGTTAGTCAATTCAAATAAATATTTACAATGCTTTTATTCACACATGACGATATGACACACAAAAATAATAGAAACTCAGACACAAAAAAAAACACGCTTCCACTAAGGTTGTCAACCAACAATAAAGTTCCAAAGTCCAGGCAGAAAATTTTCTAAACCAAAGTGCGGTTACAGTTAAGTAAGCTATTGGAAATACAAATGTTGAAAATCCAAGCCAAGTCGTGAGAAGTGCTTCAAAACCATACTACAAAACACTTCAAAAGCAAAAGGCAAATTCTCCACATAATTCCCGAAGACTAACGTTATCCATGAAGCATTTCAAGAGTTAAGAAGAGCAAAGTACTATTTTCAACCAAAATTTACAATGGGGTTTTATTTGCTTCACCGTCTTTTTCGGATAACGTCACGAACCCCTAAACAGGACACATCATGTTCATACATTATTAAAAACAATGTGCCAGAGGGAGATTGTTTTGGAAAAGGATATCCTCATTTTAAGCACCCAGCACCTGGGAAAAAGTTGCAGACTCCCATATTTCCAGAATACGCATCGTGTTTTCAAATCGGAAGTTTAAAATCCCTTTTTGGGGAATATTGCATCCGATGCCAGCGAATAGTTTGGTGCGTTTTTATTTCGGTGTAGAAAAAAATCGAAGCACTTTTCCCCATCCGCGTAGGGATATTTATAGGGATCTTTGGAAGCCAGGAATCATAAGCAACATCTTTCAAGAAACGATTTTGTATTTTTGAGATTTAAGGGGGAAAAAGTCATTTTTTTTGCATCGATTTTCGATAGTTTTCTGAAAGGTATTGACTAGTGATTTTTAAAATGAACGTTCTACGATCCTATCAGACCAGGACTTAAAGTGAATTTCGAACCACTCAAAACATTCATGGCATCGCTGGGACTCAAACCCGAAACATATGGTAAGAGCGCCAGAGCGAGCCACTAGGCCATCAGGCCCCTATTATTTAGTTTATATTATAAAAAATTCTTTTAAATGAATTGACTCACATGTAGTAATCTTAAACAGCCAATTAATAATGTAAGTTTTATATTTGAATTAAGATGAGGAGGTTAAGGGTCTATCCCCATGGGTACTCCGTCAACGGTATGGCAGTTGCCAGTTTCTGCTTATTATTATGACCAAATGATTAGGCAAATGTATTAATTTTCAAATAAGTGAAAGGAATTTTATTTTATTTTTTTTTTCCTTTTACTTGTGGACGAATTTTTAAAATATAGAAAAAAAGTCATTTCTATTTTTGTACAATTATATTTTATTTATTTGGTATAAGAAATTCTTGAAAAATGTGGATTTCTATATCTCCTGTTAAAGGCCTGAATGGCCGAGTGGCTAGCGCTCTGGAGCTCGTTACCACAGGTTTTGGGTTTGCGTCCTGCGGTGGCATGGATGTTTGTAGTGGTTCACAATTCAATTTAAAACGTAGGTCTCGGTCTCATGTAACAGTAGAGCGATGGGCATAGGGCTGACAACCATACCCTGTAAAATGAAAACTTATACCGTCTCTACATATTTTATGGCCTTGGCCCATGAAGGGTCTGTTGCGCCGATGATGAGAAAGTATCAGTGTATGAGTATTATAGTTAGTTTGAATATTATGAAAAAAAGAAAATATAAGAAAGTAATAGCTGATTAATTTAAAACGATTTATTTCGGAAAACCACCGTATTTAGATATAAAAATGAACCTAGATATTTTCTATTTCTCAATGAATAGAGTTAGCTCCAGAATAACTGACAGTTTGAACGTGTTTTTGCCGTAACCGTAGTAAGTATCGCAATATATATAATTTTTATTTTCGAAACAAAGAACTCCATGGAGACTTGAAGCTTCAATTCTGATACAAAATCCTTTAATTCATACCCCCTCCCTACCCCATTCACAAACAGACTGCTATAAAGGCTCGTCAATGCATCTTTTGAAAATTCACCATTTGTTCTGGAAGCCTTCACTCACATAAACAATGGCGCAGAAATATTGGATAAAGAAGATGTTTGGAGAACTGTTTTAAGGGAGTTTAACAGCAACATTAACTTTGCAAATCTCTCCTGTGGTATAAATGAAATTTGGTTTATCCATTATTGCCTTTACTATTCACTGACAATCTTACTTAGACAATTAATAGAATTTAGTTATTAATCTTTTAAAGGATGGCAAATCCAGAAAATAGAATTATGCACTAAATGCAAAAATTAATTTAATAATTGTACATCAGCTATTACCCTCAGAAAAGATAAATATCATACTATGTTTTACTTATTTTTATTAGAGGAAAGGAGTAAAAGTCAATCTTCTGAGAGGCGGGTTTTCAAATTTTTATACAGGGAATTGTTAGGATCTTCCAAAAGTGAAGCGGCCCGGTGGCTAGCGTTCTGGCCTTCGGTACGACAGGCTTCAAGCTCGAATCCTCGTGGTGGCATTTATATTTGTGAGTGGCGGTGGAGAATCAGAATCCACTATAAACTGTAGTTACGTGTCTGCTTCTCCCTCGTGTGCACAAGAGGACCGTAAAGCAACAAACCAAACGTCTTATTCTTATGCCTCAGGTTGTACATTTTCAATTTCAGTAGATTTGCTTCCATTTTCAACCACCAAAATTAAAATGAGATCTGATGACTTTAAAGTTCACAGCTCAGAGCTAAAACAAATAGTGAGCCTCACATTTTCTTATCCATACCGCAATTTAAATTCCTTCACCCCCTGCCCCCGAAAAAAAGAAAAGAAAGAAAATGAACACGACTCTAAAACTAAATAAACCTGATCCGAAAGCATCATTCACCACGACATAAAAAAGATTGCATAAATTAAAAAAATAAATAACTCGTAACACTTATTGACTCTCTTACAATAAATCCAGGGAGCATGATGAACTCTTTCCCGGAATTCAAATAGAGGCGGGAACGGATGCACCTCAAACACCTGTTAAGGTCACCCCCGACGACACCCCTTGGCTTCTTCGGTACATTAAACCGTGATGCCTCGCTTCACTTCACAGCCGGAATTCGCAAATGTGGACGACATTTTTTATTTTCTAAAGAGTAATCTCAATAAACACTCTGCGGAGGAAATTTCTGTTTGCTTGCCTTTTTTTTACCGAGTCCATTTGAATGAACGAGTGCTCTGTTTCGAAATCTAGGTCCGGATCATGATGTGAAAGATTCACTTTAATCATTCACGACAGCTTTCAGAAAAGGAATGTCATTTTCTATTGGCTTACATTAAGTTGAATGTAGTTTCAGTTGGGTTCATAATTGGAATTAGTTTTTAAACTAATTAATTTTTGTTAGAAAATATTAAAATAGACAGCTCACTAGTTGGTAATTTAGTGAATGTTGCCGCATGGGTAAATAGCTTCCCGTGCATAACATGTAAAAATGAAAAATCGATAGTGTAAGCTGACGCCAGAGGAAATAAACATCCAGAAAGAAATGTAACCAAGCCAAATTGCGGTTTTCGAATAAAAGAGTTTTTTACAGTCCACTCGGAGTATGTGTTTTTATTTTGAGACCATTACCAGTGAGTGTTAAGTGATATAGCTCTTAAAATTTTAATTAGAAAAGATGCAACGATTTTCACAAATCATTGATCTGGGCTCAATGTTAGATGACGGTAACTGAAACATATTACATGAAGGTCTTGATCCTTTAGTTTTTGGCGCATGATTTCCTTTTTTTTCATTTGATAATAAAGGACAGTGAATTAGACTTAATATCTGCATGAAGTAATTTTTCCGTAACTTTTCGGTGTGAAGGCAAGTAAGTTTCAGTTATAGATTTTAGACGAAAGACTTCAATTTTCCTCAAATGCTGTTAATGGACCAAAAAATATTCGAATATCTCTCATTCATTTTCCTATTGTTAGTGATTTCAGAAGAACATTTACATTTTCTTAACTGTTGTAGTCAGCAGAATAATTGCATTGGGGCGGATGAACGAATTACTAAAGTTATTTCATCATCAGTGACGCAATAGCCCCATGGTGGGCCTAGACCGGCTGTCTACAGGCAGATTTCGACAAAGGAGATGCTTTTTCTTTTTAAGAGGTAGGTTTGGCAGCCGTAGGCCGAACGCGCAGTCATAATAGACCGGGACCTACTGTTTAAAAGTTTATTCCGAATGACTGATTCATGGCACCGCAGGGGAGTTGAACCCGAAACCTGTGGCGCCGACAGGCATTCACCAGTTCATCGGGCCCCCACTAAAGTTATTTGAGTATTCTAATTTTGTGATTGAAAGTATATTGAGCTTAGCCACTGCCTACATGCTTGGCTAAGCTCAGGTATGCTTAAGTATATTCTAAATAAGCACTTACATTGTAAGTACTTATAAGTAATACAGTACTTACAATTAAGTACATATAGTGCATGTATCTAAGATATTGGCTAAGTTTAAGTACATACACTGCATACATGCTTTTTGTGTTTAGAAACTTGCTTAGTTATTCATGAGGTATATTTGTTGGTGTATACACTTTTGCATACGATATGATTTTGGCCGAACATAATTCATAAAAATGAATTTATTTAAAAAACAAATGCAATGTATTAAATTGCCGTACTTCTACTAAAATGATAATATTTCTAAGAAATAAAAATTGTATACAGTTTAAAAATAACGTCACACTTGTATCCCAAAAAAAAAAAAAAATTACGAAGCAGACTCCATTGGTTCCTAATTGATTTATTATACTGAAACAGTTTAAACCAAAAAAAAATGTGCTATGTTGTATCGACACAATTAATTTCAATCAGCCATCGCGACTTTTTAACGCGGCATTTTCTGCAGCGAACGGAGTTTTGGAAACCCGAAACGAAAAGAAGACTTTATTCGATTTCGATATGTAAATCTCGAGCGAAAAGTAAATTAGTTTTTCACGGGAAAAACCTTCTTAAACACCGGGCGTTTGCGGCTTCTTTGTGGACTCCTTCCAGGCGAATTAAGGATTCTAAATCGATGATTTCCAGACCCAATCTTATTATAGAATTCTTTCCTAGACTGAATGCGTGAATAGAGGTGTTAAGAAAGAAAATCGAACGAATTGTAACCTTTTAAATCAACCCCGAATTGAAATACCTCGCAGTTAATCTCGTAGAATATGTTAAAGGTGCATCGAATTTCGTTAAGAAAACCGATTGTACTTTTTTTTAAATTTAAATATTTTCTTTCCTATTCTGTCTTTATATTATCTAAAAATCTGTAATTGAATACACAATTCTAATTTTTGTTCTACAAGCGCTTTTCTTTTGCCCCAAAATATTTCGAGTCTGTAGCCAGGTGTTTTCGTTTTATTTGTTCTCAGTTGTAGAATGGACAAAATAGTATGTAGAAAAGGAAGAAAAAAACGAACTGGTTATCGCACAATCCAGATGGAATGGAAGAAAAAAAAAAAAAAACTCTTTCCGAGTTTCCGAGAAAAAAAGATTTTCTTTTCCGAGTTTCAGTTGTGCAAAGGGGTTTTCGTCCCCTTTTCCGAAAAACGAAGAATGTGGGAATGTCTCTGCTAATTTATGAAATTCGTTTTATAATCCGTCATAATGCTTTGGCTTACTTTTTTTTAAGTTTCTGTTATTAGATTTTAGATGAATGACTTCGATTTTCCTAAAATGCTGTTAATGGACCAAAAATAGTCGAATCTCACTTATTCGTTTTTCTTTTGTGCGTCGTTTCGGAAGAATATTTACTTTTTAATACTCTTTTATTAGTTTCACCAGTATGTTTGTTTGTAACTGACTCTTTGGGCTCGATTTGCCCTACTTTAAACGATCAGATTTAATTTAAACGTTGTAGACTTATCGAGGACCGACGACACTAAAAGATTTCGATAAGTTTATTATCTCATCATGATTAGGATCGCCAGGATGAGAGATTTTATTTTAACTTATGAAGAGCAATTTAACCCATGTAGAATGAAGACATTCAAACCTACGTGGGACAGTGGCAGAACGGATAACGCGCATAACTACGGATCAGGTGATTCCCTGTTCGAATCCTGGCTGGCTTGACTTATTCGCATTTAGCCTTTGTTTTACTCACAATTAAATCATTGTAAGAACCAGCCCTCCGTACCGGGGCCTCATTTAAAAAAACTAAAAAAAAAACACGCTTTTAGAGTTAATCAAACTAAAAAGTAACAAATAAATTATAGTTTAAAAAACACGCTTTTAGAGTGAATCAAACTAAAAAGCACAAAATAATTGTTAACATAAAAATAAAATGACTGACGAGAAAATGAATGTCACTGTTCTAAAAGCGTGGGGTGCTCGATATCAATCGTTATAATTTTTCACTCGTTTCATTCCGAAATGCAGAGTTAGTTTAAAAATGTCATACAAAGCACGCTTTAAAAAAGGGACATTCATTTTCTCGTCAGTCATTTTATTCTTATGTGAACAATTATTTTGTACTTTTCAGTTTGATTAGCTCTAAAAGCGTGTTTTTAGTGTTTTTAAACTATAATTTATTTGTTACTTTTTAGTTTGATTAACTCTAAAAGCGTGTTTTTAAGTTTTTTAAACTATAATTTATTTTTATTGTTCACAGAGCAGAACAATTGCTTTAGGTGGGATGAACGAATTACTGAAGTTATTTGAGTATTCTAATTTTGTGACCAAACGGATACTAATTTTACAACACATAGGCACTGCATACACGCTTTTGTGTTTAAAAGGTCATTTTGTTATCATGAAGTATATTTGTCGGTATATATTTTAGTATACAGTGCGGATTTGACTTTTCTTGGTTTGTACGGTCATTTTGTGCACACTTTAGTCTAATTAGTATGGTTTGTCGCTGTACGATGAACTTGCGCACACGAGGGCTTAACCGGTACCTATAGTATAAAAGTGGATTGCGAACCCCTCACAAGCCTCCATGTCACTGCAGGATTCGAAACTGACGCATGTGATGCCAAATGCCAGAAGTGACTTGGGCAGAACACAATTCGTAGAAACTAATTTATTTAATAGATGCAATGCATGGAAGCGTCATTCTTCTAATAAAACGATACCCTTTTTAAGAAACAAAAATTGTATAAATTTTAAAATTAACATCACATTTCTATCCAAAAAATGATATCAATCACACTCCATTGGTTCCTAATTGATTTATTATACACAAACAGTTGGAACAAAAAAAAAGTGTGCGATGTTGTATCGACCCAATTACATTTTCAATCAGCCTTCGCAGTCCGAGCTCGCGACTTTTTTTAACGCATCGTTTCTGCATTGATCGTAGTTTTTCAAAAAGCCCCTCTCCAAAAGAGGACTTGATTCGATTTCGATATCCAAATCTCAAGCGAAAAACAAATTAGTTTTCCACGGGAAAATCTTCTTAAACAGCGGGACTTTGTGCAGCTTCTTTGTGGACTCGGGGCGGATTGAGTAGAGAATGGAGATTTCTAAATCGATGATTCCAAGACCAAATCTGATTACGGAATTCTTCCTTAGGCTTAATTTGCGAATAGAGGGGTTAAGAAAAAAAAATCGGAATGAATTGTATCTTTTAAATAAATCCCGGAATGAAATATGTTCAGCTGATCTCGTAGAATATTTGAAAGGTGTGTAAGGCTTAATTATTATGTAACCGTGAGAGGTCGCGGTTATAACTGGTAACTGTGACCAATAACTGGGACTTTAACTGTGGGATCCAGTGTGGTAAGTACATGCGGTCAGATCTTCCGAGACCACGAGGAGAACGCTAGAGCGTCCGAGGTAGAACGACGGTCAGGGACCTGTTCTTGATTTTTAAACTATTAATGCTTTTGTAGAAGAGGCACAGGGTTACATGTGTATGTATGTATGTACTAATAGCGCAAATAAACTAACGTAAATAGAAAGAGAGATTGGTATTACATCCTGACACAACTAGTTGCTAGCATAGCAGCTAACAGTGCATCGAATTTCGTTAGGAAAACCGATTGTACTTTTTTAAATTTAAATATTTTCTCTTACTTTTTATCTCTATTATCTCCAAATCTGTAATTGAATACACAATTCTGTTTATGTTTATTTTTTGTTCTATGATGATGAATAAAGTGGTATACGGGGATGTGAAGCAACAAGGACTATAATCCCCCTAATCACTATATATATGAACAGTTGGTTTTTCCCTATTTTTAATATGTCACTCTCCACAACGCTCTACGATCGCGTTAAACCGGGACCTACGTTTTAAAGTGGATTCCGAACCACTACAAACATCCATGGCCCCGCCGGGATTCGACCCCGAAACCTGTGGTACCGAGCGCCAGAGCGCTAGCCACTCGGCCAATTTTGAATCTGTTGCCAGGTTTTTTTTTCGTTTTATTTACTCTCAGTTGTGGAAGGAAAGAAAAAATCCTCATAAGAAAAAATAACTAACGATGCTTATCGCACAGTCCAGGTGGAATAGAAGAAAAACTTGACTTTCTTTTCCGAGTTTGAGACGGGCAAAGAGTTTTCTACAGTCCCCTTTTTTTTTTCAGAAAAAAACAAGAAAGTGTGAATGTCACCACTAATCTTCTGCGACACAAAGCTCAAATGTCTGCTGCGTTCAGAGTTGTCGTTGTTGGGAGACAATGGCTCCATACAGGGTGGGTGAAGTGAAGAGAGAAGTTTCTGTTTAAACCAAGTTTGTTCCTCGTGGATTTTATTTTCATCAGTTTTATTGGCGTCGGATACTAATGACAGATCGCCATTGAGTTGCTGGTTTTGCTTGTCATTAGTACGGCCATTTTGTTAGCGAAGTTTTGCAGTTGCGCTTAGCGTTTCTGTTTATTGAAGTTATGATGCATTTCTAAAGTGGTCCGCAAGATCATTTGGGTTGGAAAGCTCTGTTCTATACAGTGGTTAAACGTACTTGTTTTGAATGAAAAAATATAATTTATATTTATTTATATTTTTATGATAATTAATAAAAACTTATTTTAAAAAAGATTATTCATTTTAAAGATAATTATTATCATGCAATCCTATTTGTTTTAATATCTGAAATCGCGTTGTTATTGAACTTACTGTGATTTTATCAAGTCACAGTCAATGATTCATTATTTCCGAAGAACTCTTAAATGAGATCCTATTTCGAAATATGTCTTTATAGTGTTCCACAGATCAGAAAATAATCATATTAAATTTATTTAATCCCTAAAAGCGTGCAATAAATATGAAATCCGACATTTCCTTCCGTCTAGTGCTATACACCTGCTGGAGGATCATGAGCATTTCGCGATGGCCTCCTCTTTCTCCTCTCCCATGAGACCTCGGAGAGTCCTCACATGCAAAGAAGAGCGCCCTCGTGTCTCCGTTAAAATCAAAGTTTGGGAAAAAATCACTTTTAATGAGACCCCAAACTCACTTTTGGGCGAAGCTCTCACTTTTTCGTTCTTGAAAAAAAGAGATGTGTTAAGACACCCGCAGAAGATGAGAGGGAACAGCAATCGAAGGTGGCTCCCCCCCTCCGGAATCTTTATTCACATCCGAGCAGGAAAATCTTTTATTATTAAAATAAAATATGAGCCGCTGCAAAGAAGACATTTTCATAATTTGCATTGCTGAGATAAAAGTTCTGCGGTTAGAAAAGTACTGAAAATGTGCGCATTTAATGTTCACTTGATCCAAATTTTGTAATTCTATTTTTACGTTATTTTTAATGTAGTAGTATTTTTTAAATTTCTTTCACGAGCTATTCTTATTAGTTTATTTAATCGTTTTTTGTGCTCTTTTTATGAAATCATTTGAAAAATCCTATAGTTTTATATTTTTTTTTATTGAATCTGTTTTTTTTCCGTCAGTTTGCTGATGAAGATAATGCATTACCTGAAAGGTATTTATGGATACATTTCCTTATTTGTTTTTTTTTATGATAGCTGTTACGCGTCTTATTCTTACATTCGATTATGGACGGCCTGTATATCGGCCGAGACGCTTAAGCATTTTTTTTTTTAATGTTTTGTGAGAGTTTAAAAACTGTACATAAGGTAAGCCGGAAAAATAATATTTAATTTTATTAAAAATAATCTATTTTCGATTCATGTATGTCAGTTTAAAATAGGCTCCATACTTAATTCAGGAGAAACGCTTTGTGTGCGTCTGTTTCAAATATATAATTCAAATTATTTTTATTTAATTTCATTATTTTAGGAATGAATTCAAACACTGATGGATGGCGTCATTTTGTAAAGGAAAATCTCTTTTAGGGGAACAATTCCAGGGGATTTTTATTTTCATAGTTAAAACAGCCGTTTGTGCCGGGACCGTTGCTTTAAAAACGTGAAATGTTGCGAAATGAACGAACGAGGGAACTACGCACGAAAAAACAAAGTGAATTATGCACGTGATAATCAGAAATTATCACACTTGAATTACACATGTCAAGGCCTGAATGGCGAGTGGCTAGAGCCCCTCGCGCTCGGTTCAGGTTCGAGTCCCGGCAGTGCCATGGATGTGCATAGTAGTTCGAATCCACTTTAAACCCGTAGGTCCCGGTCTCATACGATCGTAGAGCTCTGCGGGTGTAGGGTGACTCCCGTCCGTAGCCTGTCTTCAAGCTATACGCACTTCCTGAGCGTATTGGGACATATGGATTAAAGGGAATTCCGAACCACTGCAAACATCCATGGCACCACTGCGACTCGAAGCCGAAACCCGCGGTAACGATCCCCGGAGCTCTAGACACTTGGGCATCAGTTCCCAAAACACATGTCAATGCTAGAATAAGTTTTTTTTTGTCGCTCTACGGTCATTTTGTGCATACTTTGGGCTCATTAGACAGGGACCTACAGTTTAACATGGATTCCGAACCCCATCATAAACATCCATGCCACCGCCAGTATTGGAACCTGAAGCCTGTGGTACCATGTTAGATAAGGAGATCGAGAAAATACAATGTATCCTCATTCAAAGATCAATCCTGTGTAGCAAATAAATTTTGAATGCATTTCTAAACACTCTGAAAGGTCTTCGAAAAAACACATCCGTCTCCTTGAACAGGAGCCCAACGTCGATTGGACAAGGTATTTTTGAAGCCCCCTTGGTTGCCCCTTACCCATTCCAGTTTAAAAGATTTGAATTTTCGGCAGGATTTAATTTATTCGAATCAATTCAGAGAAAAAGAAATCGCGTTTGTTTAAGAAAGTCATTTGTCTAACTCATTCGAATCGATATCTCTGTTCGAGTCACTTGGGGCATTCCTCCATTTCACTCGCTTTGGTTTTCTTTGGAAAGTGTACAGATTTCTTATGTTCTTTTTTTTTTTTTTTTTTTTTTTGGCCATGCATTTATATCGGTGCAAAATAATTCAATCAGTGCACTACGTGAGCTTTGAAAAGGCTGAAAATAAATGCAAAATTCGTTTAGCCCGTTATCACCCTCCCCTGCCTAGAAGAACAAATAACATGAAATATCGATTATTTTTTTTCTTTTTACTATACGACAGCATTTTTTAGTGTTGGACTAAAATTGCATATTATGAAAGAGAAATTTAATATTCATTTTGATTATTGAATTAAATATGCACCATGCTGTTTTCATTTCCAATGGCAAGTTTACGGGACAAGAGATACCATAAAAAAGGAAACACAAAGAACAAGATAGAAACAAATGACATCCGTTAATCCATTCACTTAGCACTCCAATAACGCTTCCACAAAGAAACAGGAAACAAGCTGAGACATATACATTTCTTCCTGGTTATCACGCAGGAGACAGAGATTTGGTTTGGTTTGGTTTGTCGCTCTACGGTCATCTTGTGCACACTTTAGGTTAAACAGACCGGGACCTACAGTTTAATGTTTATTCCGAATCACTCACAAACATCCATTCGGATTCGAACCTGAAGCCTGGGATACCAAATACCAGACAGCCAATTGGCCACCAGGCCACAGGAGACGGAGAAGATCAAGTTTAATTCTGTGAAGGTGCTTTGTGAAGACCATCGTGACCAGAGAAAAGCCATAGCGATGCCACCGTCAAGAGCACTCCCTATCTTAGCTGCGCCCTTCACGATGTCCAACACGACAGAAGCTACGAAGAGATTTTCTTCAAGTCTGTACTGGATGGCACGGCGTCGAATGGCCACGGATGGGCGTTGTATGAAGAAGAAAAGATTGAAAGTTTTGCAACTCAAAAATATTTAGAAAAATGGCTTGAAATGGGGCTGAAGGTACGTACAGGTTTGAAAAACCTGCGTCCGTCTTATCGTCTTGGGGCGTTGCAGTTGGAAAGAGAAGTGTTCCTCCTCCACAAGCACGTCCAGTGATTTCGGAAGGTCCTAGCCAAAAATTGGCACTTTTTTTGCATGGTGTTCATAGTGAAATAAACTATTTTGAAATAGGTTAGTCTGAGGCTCTCAAAACTTACGTGTTCAAGTGTAAACGTGGCTTCATGTACGATACATGCATTTCTGGACCTGAATGGCCGAGTGTCAAGCGCTCTGGGTGCCACAGGTCTCATATATTCTTTCGGCGGTGCCATGGATGTTTGTAGTAGTTCGATATCCACTTTAAACGGGGTCCCTGTCTAACAGGATCTCAGAGTGTTGCCTTGAGGTTAAGTCAATCTTCAGCCCCTCATGATTCCTGCTCAAGTGAGCCGCATATTTTCCTAGCCATGGATCCTGCGACGGGGCCTTCTTTGATCTGTGTAGGCTTGCAGCAGGATTAGTAACAGCAACCTACTTGCATTTCTAAAATACATTTTTGTTCTAATGCAGCTGGCAAACACTTAGACAGCTTGGTCTTGGATGCTTTAAGGCAAGCGCTGCACAGACGTTACTTATTCACTTTGCATACCCAGAGGGCGAGTGTAACTTGAAGATAAGCCACGGACGTGGAACAATAATGCCCCCCACAACGCTCTACGATCCTATTAGCTGGAACCTACGGTTTAAAGTGGATTCCGAACCACTATAAACATCCATGGAACCGCCGCGATTCGAACCCGAAACCCGTCTTTCTGAAATACATTCACTCATTTAGATGCAGCGTAGACGAGAACCCATGACAAATGTGTTTCATGTGGCGTCACTGGATAGTTAACTGAAGGGAAAAAGCTACAAAAGCTGAAAAAAAGTTCAGTTCCTTGAGAGATTGTAATTAGGCGAATAAACTGTACGATTTATTTGGGTATTTCTTCTTAGAGTGGTTGTCTTTGTTGTTTATTAATAAGAGATTTTTGGCGGCATGGTGGCCGAGTGACCAGCTCTCTGGTGCTCGGTGCCATAGATGTTTGTTGTGGTTTGGAACCTTTAAAACCGTTGGTACCGGTCTCATAAGATCGTAGAGCGTTGTGGGGGCATTGTTACTCAGCGTTCTGGCTTATCTTTTTGCACGTGCCCCTGGGTAGTGCTCCATTGCCACAGTGTTTGACGGTGCGGCTCGGTTTGGGCGACTCACAGGAATAAACGACTCAGTTCGGCGCAATTTAAGATATTTAGTATTGTTTCTTTCCAAAAATCATACACATACAATTTGCTTCTCATAGAAAGAAATAAAAAATGTAAAATTATTTCAGTTCTTTTTTTTTTTTTTTTGCTGGTGGTGATTAAATAAATTTTGGCAGGAGTTTGATGCCATGTTTTATAAAAATTACACGAATGAAGCATATAAGCAGCGATATTGTTAGCGTATTTACGGAAAGGAGGGAAATAGGGTGCAGCAAGTTTTGATGGAGCACCTGTAGGTAGAAGTCTGATTTCTGCTGTATGCCGATGAAGAAGGAGGTCTGTAAATGTCCTGAGCACTTTCAGGTGAAACTACCACGCATGTGAGTATCGTCTGGGAGACGGTAAACTCCCCACTAGGGAAGAACTCAGAGGTTGAACTGGAGGCCAGAGGCTGAACACCACAAACAATTCTCCTTGTTTTTTCAAACGGTGTCTACAACTGCCGCCAGTGGATGGAATCTCCAACATAACGCTCACCAGCGACGACGTTGCCACTGAGCCACGAGTCGGGTAATAGCGATATTGATGGCATGATTAGTATATCAAATAATTATTTCAAGTTAACAAAATAATTTTTACTTCCAAGAAATGACAAAAGACAACTAAAAAGTGTATTCTGAAGATTTTGCAAGTTGTTAATTTATTTGTTCTAATAAACTGTTTTTTTTTTTTTTATATCTAAAAAAAAAAAAAAAAAAAAAAAAAAAAACAAACCTGGCAAAACTATTGATTAAAAATAAATTGGGAGAATTTTGATTTAATTAATAATCAAAAAGGAACTATTCAATTTATTGGGTTTTTTTAATTATGTCGAGGACAAGGTCGTATTGACTATTTCCCAGTGATACAAAGTGGGAGGCACCGACGAGCGCTACCATTTGACCGCTTACAATTCAGACCGGCACCATTTTAAAGTGGATTCCGAACTAAAACATCCATGGCACCGCTGGGACTCTGAACGAGACCTCATGGTCGAACGCTAGTCACTCGGCCATCATGACCATTTTGTTTAATTTATTGAGTAACATACCCATTTTAATTGATTTAGTTTGGTTAGTCACCTTGTGCACACTTTAGACTAAGCAGACCGGGACCAAATGGTTTAAAGAGGATTCGGAACAACTACAAACATCCATGGCAAAACCGGGGCTCGAACCCAAAACTTGTGGCACCGTGTTCTAGTCACTCGGCGATAAACTAAAAATATTTTGGTTAAAATAGAAAACAATTATTCATTTTTAGAAACTACATCATATACAAACATATGTGAAGATTTCTTGAAAATAATGGGAATTCTTCAATTTAAAAATATAAATCTTTGTGTTTGCCTTCCATAAATGAAGATAGAAATTAGATTTATCGCACATTTTGAATTATTTTGCATTACATATTTATGGAAGAGAACCTAAAAAGCTTCTACAAAAAACTAGCTTGTCTAAAAATTTCAACTTATATCTCGAAAATGATACAAATATCTAAACATATATGAATATAAAAACATTCTATATGAATATGCGTTCTTCTTTTTTCCCAATATGAATATTTAAAATCTCGTGCAAAAAATTTTAAATAAGACTTTTCATATTTTAAAAAGAAAAGTAAGGTGAAAACTAAAAATAGTGGAACTGGAATATTTAAGCAAATATCCGAGAAGAAATTTAAATTGAATATCAGGAGAAAATTTTTTCCCCAGACAACAGACGGAGTTTATAGGAAATCTTTTAGAAGAAACTACACTGGGTAACATTTCCATTTTTTCAACAAAAACTGCTCATAAATAAATCGCATTTGTACTACTACGTTTTATTAAAAATGTAGTTTAACGACATTATTGTATTTTTTTATTAGAAGAATATGTATACTTATAAAAGTAAAAAATTATAAATTATACAGAGAGACCACACAGATCATCCACCACATAATACCAGTTAAATACGACTTCCACCTGATCACGTGCCTTCCACGTCATCCAGGCGAGTTCATTGAAAAATGTAGGGGTGGTCATAATGTTTTGGCTCTTTGAGTGTATATACACATTGCTAGTCTTTGGGGTATAGCAACAGCAACACAATTCCATTGCCTTCTTTACATTTCATTTTAATTCCTAGAATTTTTGCAAAATATAAACGATTTTTGTAAAAGTGTTTGATTTTTATTCACTACTTCTGAATTCGACTCACTCAAAAAGGCTCGACTGCCCACGTTTGGTTAGTACATCAATATATAATATGTTTATTAATTAATTAATTTTATTTTGTTTAATTTTTTTTAACAGTTGTGTTTTATTGTACGTATGTTTTTTAATAAAAGATTTTACGTATTGCATCCTAATTCATTAACACGTTCAGGTTTTTTTTTATATTTTCATTTTTTTCACATCATTAAATAAATATTTATTATTTTCACGAACATGAAATAACTGAGTGTGACATATCTGGCGTTCGGTGCCATAGGTTTCGGGTTCGAGTCCCGCCGCTGCCATGGATGTTTGTAGTGGTTCGGAATCCACGTTGAACTGTAGGTACCGGTCTTATAGGACTGTAGACAGTAGGGCGTAGGGTTGACTATCCTACCACGTAAAAAGAAAGCATCTACCGTCTAGAAGTCTGCCAGCAGACATTTGACTTGGCCTTGACACCATGGGGCTGTTGCGCCACTGATGATGATGATGATGATGATGAAATATGAAAGATGCTGTGAGCGCTTCGGTAAAATAATTGAGTAAGAGAAATGTTGTCTTCTTTCTCAGATTAAATAACATAACCAAAAGATATTATTTATATGGAAAATTTTAAAGTAGTATAGTAATAACAGGTGTGTTTTTTATTACTTCACAGAAAAGGCATCATAGAAAAAAAAATCACAGAAAAGGCATTAAGATAAAGGATGCTTCAATTTTTTTTTTCCTCAGCTAAATGTTATTAACATTTAACTTACTAAATTAAATGTCAAAACAATTTAGTAAGCTAAATTTTTCTCTCTGAATTCCGAGTTTCTTCAACCTTCATATGAATTTTTCTCCATAAAACTTGCTTAAATATATTTAATATATTCAATATAAAATTTCTGCCGAATTTTGCCATACTGTATTTTTTACTTTCCAATTATTTTATACGATAAGAATTCCTACAACAAGAATAAAAAAAAAAAATCACATCGTATTATAATTGAAAACAAAGCAGTCCATTCTTTGTCCTTCAAGCAGTTCTCTGCTCTGTGATTTCGAATCATATGCTTATTTGAGTCAGATAATGAATCCTCAAACACAACTCTCTGTTGCTGATCGATACTTTTCACTGAATTGTCCACCCCACCTTCTTCTCCCTCAATCAGAAGACATAGAGGGGGGGCGTTCAAATCGGTGCTTCACTTTTGATGGCTTGGGGGGGAAGGGGTAAGATCTTTTTATTCCGACCCAGTGAGTTGTCATAATAAGAATCAGGCCGAGTGAATAAGTTATTGGGCTCCTACTGGGGTCTTCCACGACCTGCTCCTCCCCTCCAAACGACATTTAGATCCGTAGCCCCGAGATGCACTTACTTTATGGGTTTTAAAAGACTCGTCGTTCGAACTCATGGCACCTTTTTTTTTATTTATTTCATTTAACTCCCGGAAGTGGACTTCTTTGGGGCCCGTTTGATTTCACCTTTGAATGTTAATGTATTTTTAAAAGTTCTCTGTATTAGGACGGACTTTATTCATTCACGTTTTATAAGTATCGTTAACTGCCAGGTACTGGAGTATTATATATGTATATATATATTTTTAACGAAACAAATTAATGGATTTTTCACGTGTTCTTATATTTTTATTAGAAACTAAATTTTCGTTTCATTCATCGTTTAAATATTCCATTTTAGATTAGGTTTCCTTTTATTTCACGGTCCTTTTTTTGACTGGTAAGATTGCAGCAAAAAAATCATTGCAAGCATAAAATAAAGGTCACAAACACATTTCTCTGAAGGCTTTTAAAAATCATTTACAGTGGGTAAAAAAAGTATTGGCAATTGCCTTAATTTATTCATATTGACAAATAAATAAAATGTTATGCAATTTTAGCTGTCGTAACTAAATACAAGACATCTTAGATATATAAAAATAGTAAAAATTTTATTTTAATTTGCATTTTCTACGATTTTTTCTTTCAAAAACGAAAATGTGCATGTCAAAAAGTATTGGCAAAGTTTTAACTGCTATGCAAATTTTACTACATTGAAGTCACGAGTTTCGACTGATAAGAAACTCTACCGGTATAAAGTCTGCAAAACTACTCCAAAAGTGTCTATGCATTATTTTGCGATTACTGCAGTAAAATGACTTCGAAATCGAAGGAGTTGGATGTTAGTGTTAAAAACACGATTATTTGGCTCAGAAATGAAGGTTTAACTTATCCTGCTATAGAAGTGCAGTTCAATATAAGTTTATTTACTGGCAGAAGTGTTGTAAAAAGTTCAAGGAAACAGGATCAACGGAAAATAAGACTAGAAGTAGACGACCTCGAATATTTTCTACAAGAGAAGAACGTGTCATTATTAACAAGGTTAAGAAAAACTCTAAAATAAGCGCACCCCAGATAGCTAGAGATGTTGCTTTCACTTCGCAAAAGACTTTCAGCGTACAGACTGTAGGAATGTTTTACACGAGAGAAGTTATTATGGATGGGCAGCTAGAAAGAAACCATTCCTCTCGGAAATAAGTAGGAGAAAGAGGTTAAATTTCGGAAAATTTCACGTTGATTTATCTGAAGAGTTTTGGAACACAGTTATTTTTTTCCGACGAATCAAAGTTTAACATTTTCGGCAGTCATGGACGACGATATGTGTGGAGGAGACCAAATACTGAATTGGAAAAGCAACATTTAACTGGTACTGTAAAACATGGTGGAGGCAGCGTCATAGTTTGGGGACTGTATGGCAGCTAATGGAATTGGCAACCTGCATTTTATTGATGGTATTATGACAGCACGTACATACATTGACATTTTGCGCCATAACATAAAAATCAGTGCCCAAAATCTTGGCTTGGGAACATCATTCGTTTTTCAACAAGACAATGACCCCAAGCATACAGCGAATCCCACCCGTGAATGGCTACTCTACAATGCTCCTTGCCAATTAAAAACTCCACCTCAATCGTCTGGCATCAATCCAATTGAAGATTTATGGCAACTGTTGGATCTAGAAATCAAGAAACATAAAATTTCTAGTGAAGACGACCTCAAACGTTTACTCTTGCAAGAGTGGCACAAAATTCCCAACAGTACAACAAAGACCTTAGTTTCCTCAATGAGAAATAGATTACAAGCTGTTATAGATGCAGAAGGTATGCATACAAAGTACTAAACATATACTGATTTTGTTTTCGCTCATAATTTTGTCAATTTCATAATTTTGCCAATACTTTTTCTATCATGTAAAATTTGGATTTTCTCGTAGATTTTGACTAAAAAAATATTTAAATGAAAATTTTATTATATTTGTTTGTCTTTTCTCCTTCTGTAATCGCTATGTTAAAATAAAATTTGTAAACATACTTTGTTAGCAAATATGATCATTTATAGGCAATTGCCAATACTTTTTATCCACTGTATATGGAAAAATATTAAAGTAATACGGTAGTAATAGGTTTGTTTTTTATTACTTGATGTAAAAAAATCGCAGAAAAGGGATTCAAATAAAAAGAATGCTTCAAGTTTTTTTTTTTTTTTTTTTTTTTTTTTTAATTTTTAAATTGGCCAATGTTTATTATGAAAGGGGCGTGATGGCCCGCTGCGAAGCGCTCAGGCCTTCGGTACCTCCCGTTTCGAGTTCAAATCCCGGCGGTGTCATGGGTGTTTAGAGTGGTTTGGAATCCACTATTTTAAACCGTTGGCCCCGGTCTAATAGAATAGTGATTGAGTCGCGTCCGTACCCTATCTTCAAGCGACATGTGTACCCTGGGTAGTGCTCAATGAGCAACAGCGGTGCAGCCCTAATATGGCATAAAGATGAACTATTTCTGTATTGCCAGTTGCATTAGGAAAAAAAAATATTTATTATGAAAGAAATTCTCATGCAATTGAAAACCCTCATTTATTGCTAATGTTATTAGCATAAGTGTGTAGGTTGGGCAATCAGATTTTAACTAGGTATGGCTGGGTTGAGATATTCGAGGCACAGGTTGGAGAAATCACAGTTAATTGTGACAGACTATTTAATTCAGGTTTTGTAAGTAAGTATATTTCCCTTCCAGTTAGTGAATCATTTCATTTTTTTAAATGGAACAAATTAAGTAAATGGATATTTCCCAAGTTCTTCTATTTCTAATAGAACCTAAAGTTTCGTTTCTTTCATGATAAAATTTTCCACTTTAGATTAAGTTTTGCTTTTATTCCACGACCTTTTCTTTTGGCTGGTAAGGATTGCAGCAAAGGATCCATTGCACACACATAAAATAAAGGTCCCAAACACATTTCCCTGAATATTTATAATCACCTTGTATTTAAAACAAAGTCCTATTTTCAACATACTGTGAAAAAGAATCACTCGTCCAATGTCAGCTGAAGATACTTGAAGACAGGGGGAAAAGGGGGTATATATAGTGTTCGATGTGCCTGATGGTTTTTTGACGGAAAAATGACGTCCAAGTCATTGAAGAGTGGTGACACTGTTGGTGGAAAATCCATCCACCCCGGCAAGGTCATAACAAATTGGAAGGGAAAAATCGGTAAATTGTTTTTCGATGCCGTACCATTCCACCCTTCTTCGAGTATCTTCAGTTCAAATGTGAACGCATTGTGACGAATGGTTCTTATTTTTTACAGTATTTGAAAGTGGGAATTATACATAATATAAAATCAAAAAATATCATTTATATGGAAAATATTTACTTAGTACAATAGTAATAGGTGTGTTTTTTAATGCTAAATGAATAACAGCTGTGCAGCTGTTGATGATGGCATAAATATAACTGCCTAAGTGTTTGCAAGCTGCGTTAGAAAAAAATGTTTATTATGAATTAAACTCTTGCGCAATTGAAGACCCTCATATATCGCTGTTGGCAATGACAATACTGCAATGTGCAGGTTGGGCAACCAGATTTCAACTGGATGTGGTTGAGGTTGAGATACTTGATGCATAGGTTTGAGAACTCGTAGTTTTATTGACACACGTAGAAACACTACTCGCAAGTACATAATTTCAAATGTATAGATTAATGGCAATGCATGATACTATTAGGCTATTTTTATTCACGAAAAAAAATTGAATGAAAGTAATGATTTTTATACTGATGATATAAAATGCTTATTGACATACTTATAAGAGACGGGCCTGAATGGCCCAGGGGCAGCGCTCTGGCGCTCGGTACCACAGGTTTCGATTTTCGAGTCCTGGAGGGGCCATGGATGTTTGTAGTTGTTCGGAATCACAAACATCCATCCACTCCCACAAACATAATTACCACCAGGGCCTGGTGACCGAGTGGCTAGCGCTATTCGCTTGGTGCCACAGGTTTTGGGTTCGAGACCCAGCAATGTCATGGATGTTTAGGTGATTGATCTAACAGGATCGTAGATCGTTGCCGGGCCTTATTACTCCGCTTTCGTGGCTTATCTTCAAGCTGCATGCACCTCCTGCGCAGTGCTAAGTGAGTAGCGTCGGTCCAGCGCTTGCATTAAAGCATCCAAGACAATTGACGTCCATTCAGAAGCTCCACCCTCTTTCTGAGAATGAGGGTTCTTTCGGGGGTTTCCATTCGAAATAAATCATTTCAATGATTCGGTTGAAGGGACATTATGTAAGTCCATGTTTTAATATCTGACGTTTCACTTTATTCTTGTTCAATTAAAAATAAAAAAATGAAATTCTTATAGTTTGCTATTTTAACATTCAAAGTAACTTATTTGTTCTCGAAATAAACTTATTAGGGAGCCATTTATCCGATTACAACTCTATTTTCTGCTTTTAAAGCTGCTGTAGTAGAATTTGTCTCACTGAAGAGTTTTGGCATTTCATTCATTCTTTCAGATAATAAGATCTGACAATTG
>BPLR01007284.1:0-53093 GCA_021605095.1 Caerostris extrusa
GTTACGTATTGTTGATTTAGTTTATGAAAATTAAATTAAATTCTAAATTAATTAATTATTTGCATTTACATTGAATGAAAAAGTAAATAATTAATTCTACTCTTTTAGTTAATTGATTTTCAGAATTGATATTCTTATTTTCCAAATAATAAAAAAAAACATCACGTATAAAAATAAAATGAATTAGTAAAGTCATAAATGAATTAGTTCTGCATTAAATTATCCGATCTTATTTTTCATATCAATTATCTTTCATGATTTAAATGTAAAGAATAATTAATTGATTAATTAATTTCAACATTAATAACATTCTACATTATAAAACTGAAAATCATCACACAATAACAAAACATTATATAAATTACTTAATTAATTAATTATCTTAATTAATTAACATTAAATGATAGTCTTCATATCACAGAATAATTTCACCACTCAATTCTTATCACTGATATCGTTATTTCTTACAAATCGGAAACACATCACACATTAATCAAATATTATATAAAGAGGGAAATTAGACACTAATCCTTTCTGTTTCCATAGTGAGCCAATTTAGTATACAACACAATGCACCAGAGACAAAGCAATGGTTAAACCATCCTGCATTATCTTCATATTTAATTTAAAACTAAGAATATGTACTTGAAAGACATGAAAACGGAATAAGGTTTCAAAGTCTGCAATTTTTGGATATTCGTTAAAATGGAATAGAATCATCAAACTAGCGTCTGCAGAACAATTTCATCTACAGCACTTATAACTCGGAAGACACCATGGCTCGAGCCATTGTTTCCAAGTGCTCAAGATTTGTTGCCTTTAGTCCGGTCTCGTAGTACCGACACTCAAATCTTATCTGGTTCCCTGGGAATTGAGGAGTGTAAATACGCGAGAAAAATTCGCGTGGCTTTCTTCACAGTCAGATGGTTTGTTGGGCATGGTTAAAACAAGAGTTCCAGGTTGTATGCGGAGAAGTTTAGAGGATTATTATCATAGCAATGGTGCTTGTCTTACAGGAGTTTAATGAATAGGTCTGTAGTTGGGAAATTGTTTCTCTTAGAGTCAAGAGTTTAAACATTTAATTTTAGATTTAGTTTATGAATTCAAATTTTTAACACCTGTGCTTAAAACATTAAAATTAAAAATTTTTTAATTATGTTTTTTGGATATCTTTTTGGTTTTAAAAAGTTCACTTCTTTACATAACATATTTCTAAAGTATTTTCAGTACTCAAAGAGGGATTTTGTTCTGAATATTTTGACTAAAAATATTTACTTTATATATTTGTTAACTAATACATATTTAATACATTTCTAGTGGAAACGTATTAAATATGTATAGCTGGATTACAACTTGTGGGGCTTAGAAATTTAAGATCACAGGTATGGATTCATACAGTTAAAAAGAATAATTAATTCTTTAAATTAATTAATGCTCTAATTATATAATTCATTTTGAACTTTTCTAAATTAATTAATTCTTTTTGGCTTACAAGTACTGAAAAATTAAAGAATTAACTCTTCATCCGTTAATTCATTTTCAGAATTGATATTCTTATTTAACAAATCGAAAATTACACAGTAACAAAACTATTATAAAAATAGAAATAAATTAATAAACCCACTATTAAATTAATTAATCCCTATTTTTTTATTTTAATTAAATCTTCAGGTGACTCAAGGTAAACAATAATTAATTACTTATTAATTAATTCTTAGCATTGCTATCATTCTTTCATTTACAAATCGAAAAAGCAACACCCAGTAACAAAAAAGTACACTCATGTCCATAAATTAAGGATAGTTCAGAATCACACAGAAATTGAACTCTAAATAAAAATTTCACCTGTAGAAATATCACACACATCTTGAAGAAGAATATGCAAATTACAGGAAACCACCAGATGGTGCGATAGTACGCCACAAGGACGAGTGTAAGAGAGGGGTATATAAGGAATGGTGGCAAAGAAGTAAATTGTTCACAAACGCTTTAAAGCCTTTCAGTGCAATAAACCGCATAGTTATGGCACAAAGGAAGCATTTGGATGATTTTTTACGTGGTATCGGACGATTATGTGGACGTACCCAGCTGGAAGTATCCGAGCACCTTGAATCGCCCAGAAGTGTCATCTCCAGGCTTTGGCAACGATTCCAAGATGATGGTAATGTGAGTAAATGTTACAGCACAGATCGACCGAGTTACAACGCCGAATGAGGACCGGTATTTAGCAGTTACTGCCAAAAAGAAGCAGACGGAGCACAGCATCAGACCTGTGTCTCGTCAGCTCTCTTCAGCTACCGGTACGACAGTTTCAAGGCAGACCGTGTACAGACCGTGTACATTGGTATATATGCTCGAAGGCCTGTCAGATGTGTTCCACTTACCGCAACTCACTGTCGCCTGCGATTAACATGTAGAGAGCATGCATTGTGGACACCGCAACAGTGGTCTTGTGTGATGTTTTCCGACGAGTCCAGGGTTTAGTTTGCAGTCTGATTCTCGCCGGAATTTCATATGGAGAGCGCCGGGTTACCACCGTTACCACCAAGAGAACGCCATTGAACGACACCGTTACGGTGGTGCAGGATGGCTCGTTGGGAGGAATTATTCTTGGTTCCAGAACCGACCTGCATGTTCAGAGTGTAACGATGACAGGCCACATCTATCGGGATGTCATTCTGGAACAACATGTACGTTTGATTCGGGGCGCCACGGGTGCTTAATTTCTGTTTATGGATGACAACTCCCGTCCTCACCGTGCAAACATTGTAGACGAATGCCTTCAATTGGAGGATATCACATATGGATTGGCCAGCATGCTCACCGAACTTGAATCCAATAGAGCATGTGTGGGATATGCTTGGCCGACGAATTGCAGCCCGCCAACCCCCTCCCACCTGTCAACCGGAACTTCGGAGGGCATTGCTTGATGAGTGGTGTAATATTCCCCAAGATCAGATTGATTATTTGATACTCCAGCATGCCTAGGCGTTGTATGGCCTGTATTGCATCGTCCGGGAGACATACTCCATATTAACCATCATACTAACCATGCCATATACTGTTTTTTGTAAATAGGTTCTTTTTTAAATTTGCTCCAGGGAGTAAAATCGCAATTTTATTAATTATGTCAAACATATAGCATCTTTTGCACTTTACCTTTTGTTTAATAAATAGACTTTACAAATAAGTCAAATTTGTTTTGCTTCTGCCCTCTTTCTTTTCCTGAACTTCATTATCCTTATTTATGGACATGAGTGTATATAAAATAGGAATAAATTAGTTAACTCTCTAATTTAATTAATTATCAATTAAAATAATAAACTCTTCGAGTTTCAATGCAGAGAAAAATTAATTTATTAATTACTATCACTGATATCGTTCTTTCTTTTAGAATTCGAAAAAGCATCACACAATAACCAAATATTATATAAAATCGGAATAAATTAATTAATCATTTCTGTTTCTCTATTGTGCCAACTAAATATGCAACACAAAAGCATTACATTTAACCAACTAAATATGGTTAAAAGCATTCACATTTAATTTAAAACAAAGAATGATACATCGAAGACATGAAAACGGAATAGGCTTCGAAGTCTGCAATTTTTGGATATTCGTTGAACTGGAATAGAATCATCAAACCAGCATCTGCAAGACAGTTTCATCTACAACACTCATAACTCGGAAGACACCATGGCTTGAGCCATTGTTTCCAAGTACTCAAGAGTTGCTGCCTCAGTCCGGTCTCATTAGCACCGGACACTCAAATCTTGTCTGGTTGCCTGGGAATTGGAGGAGGGAAAACTCGCGAGGAAAATTCGTGTAGCTTTCTTCACAGTCAGATGGTTTGTTGGGCATGATGAAAACAAGAGTTCAAGGTTGTTTGCAGGGAAGTTAATGAAGACTATTATCATCACAATGATGTTTGTCTTATTTTAATTTATGTAGGTCTGTATGAATAGGTCTGCATCTTGGAAATTGTTTCTCTTAGAGTTAAGAGTTTTAACATTTAATTTATTTAGATTTAGTTTATGAATTTATTTTTTTACTCCTGTGCTTAGAAACTTTAAAATTATTAAACATTTTTTTTTTTAATTATGTTTCGTGGATAATTCTTTTTGGTTTTAAAGTTCACTTATTTTTATAGTATTTTTAAAGAGTTTCAGTATTTAAAGTGGGTTTGTTCAGCATATTTTGATTTAAAAAATATACTTTATATATTTACCAACTATACATATTTAATACATTTCTAATGGAAACTTATTTTTAAGCAAACAAGTGGTAATTCGTACAACAAAAAACAATTATTAAAAGTATACTAACATATAAATTTTTACGATTGCAGAAATTTTTTCGAAATTATTATTAAATGTATATAAGCAATTATCCGATTAGAAATGCAAATTGAAACATATATTAGATAAAAAAAAAAGAAACAAATTTCTCATATTTTGATTCATAAAAATTTCAATGTGTTACTAGAGTACTTGGACTTATAAATCAGGCTTGTTTTTTTGTGTTAAAAGGTTCAATTATAAAAGTGTAAAGAAAATCCATTATAAAAATAGTAAAAAAATTCCATTATAAAAAATAGTAAAAAGTTCTGTTATGTAAATAGTAAAATCATTTATTTATAAATAAATAATAAAAAGTTCAATTATAAAAATAGTAAAGAAATCAATTATATAAATAGTAAAAACTATTAAAATACATAGATAGTAAAAAATAATTATAAAAAATAGTAAAAACATTCAATTATTAAAATAGTAAAAAATTGAATTATATAAATAATAAAAAATTAAAATGCAAAAAAAAATTATAAAAATCAATTATAAAAATAGTAAAAAGCATTCAATTATAAAAATTGTAAAAAAAAAGGAATTATAAAAAATAGTTAAAAAAGTTCAATTTATAAATAATAAAAAACATTCAAATATAAAAATTGTAAAAAATTCAGTTATATAAATAGTAAAAAGTTCAGTTATATAAATAGAAAAAAAACACCTGGTTATAAAAATGGTGAAAAAAAATTTTCAATTATAAAAACATTACGAAAAAAGTTCAATTTTAAAAATAGTAAAAAATAATACAAATCGGTGTTTTATTGAATAAATTTGTAAAGTTTATTATCTATAAATTACAAAATATATTATAATTTACTTATCATACATTTAAACTTAAAAAAAAAAAAATGTTTGTAGTATATTGCAAATATTAGTAAAAATGACTTTAAACATTGAAAAAACATTCTTCCAAAAGTGTTATAAAAATCAGATCAACAGAAATTTTCAGACTAAAAGCACAATTACTTGCGCATGAAAGGTGCTTTAGGAATTTTATCAGGGAGGAAGATTTTTTAACCAAAATAGCTTTCTGATGTTTTTGTAACTTTGCATGGGAAGTTATACTACACTATCCAGTAAAATGGCATGAGATTGTGATAGAACTAAAAAAACAAGGAAAAATGGATTTTATTTTATAAAACAAACATAAAAACTCTCCTGAAACATAAGCGAAACCATAAATCAACCGCCCAACAACATTTTTGCGGGGAAAAGTACCCTCTAAAAGTACCCCTTTTCAAAAACGTAAACTGGTCGTTTTTTAATGCAAGGAATCGATGCGTAAGTGCGTGTTATACAAGTTCTTTGTTAGAAGAAGTTGCTTTAAGCGGAGAATCATAAGCAGAAATATTTCATGTTTTCTCTTTTTCCGAGGACGTTTGATATCATTTTTCGAAAGTAAAAAAATTTTGAAAAGATGTTTACAAATATCCTTTTAAGCTTCTGCGAAAAGGAAATGGTAGTATTTTATTTTTGAGTGAAATTTTTTTTTTTCAAGCATTTCTTCCTTTTCACTCTTCGATAAAATCGGGATTTCTTATATTTTTTTCCAACTTGGTTTTTGGTCTTTAAAAATATATTAATAAACTATGTTTTCTCGGATAAAATAAAAAAAGAAAATGACGAAGGACTTTTTATCAATGATACCAGCTTTATTAACATATTCTATTTTAATTTTCAATTTTTTTCTATTTATTATACTAGAAAATTCACCCTCTGATTTATCAATCTCCAACTCTGTTTACGTTATTTATTTATTCCTATACAACTCTTTGCAGCAAAAAAATAAAATTTAACAACAAGAAGAATTTTTAAATATTTCTTATTAAGGTGGTTTTTAATGTTTTAAATGTTATTTCATTGTTTAAATATTTAACTGGGAGTCTGATGGTTGAGTGACTAGCGTTTATTAACAGATGTTTAGGGTTCGAATCCCGACCATGTATGCTTGTAGTGGTACGGAATCCCCTTTAAACAGTAGGTCTTGGTCTAATTTGACAGTAGAGTGTTGGGCGTAAGACTGACAACTCTAACCAGTAAAAAAAAAGTTCAATTATAAAAATAATAAAAAGTTCAATTATAAAAATAATAAAAAAATTCAATTATAAAAATAGTTAAAAAATGTAGTTATATAAATACTGAAAAATAATGTAATTATAAAAATAGAAAAAAATGAATTCAATTTTAAAAATAGTAAAAATAATGCAAATCTGGGTTTTATTGTATAAATTTGAAAAACATTATTTGTAAATTACAAAAAAAATATTGTAATTTAATTATCTTGCATTTAAACTTTAGAAAATATTTATAATATTTGAAGCAAATATTACTAAAAATGACTTGAAAAACATTTAAAAAAAATGACTAAACATAGAAAAAAATACTTCCATAAAGTGTTATAAAAATGAAATACTAAAAGCTTGATCAACAGAAATTTTGAGACTAAAAGAACAATTACTTGCGCATGAAAGGTGCTTTTGGAAGTGTATCAGGGAAGAAGATTTTATAACCAGAATAGCTTTCTGATGCTTCTGCAACTTTACATGAAAAGTTATACGCTATCCAGCAAAATGGCCACGAAGTTGTGATGGAACTCAAAAAAACAAGGAGCAATGGATTTTTATTTTATAAAACAAACATAAAAACTCTCCTGAAACATAAGCGAAACCATAAATCAACCACCGAACAACGTTTTTGCGGGGAAAAGTACCCTCTAAAGTACCCCTTTTCAAAAACGTAAACTCGTCGTTTTAATGCAAGGAATCGATGCGTAAGTGCGTGTTATACAAGTTCTTTGTTAGAAGTTGCTTTAAGCGGAGAATCATAAGCAGAAATATTTCATGTTTTCTCTTTTTCCGAGGACGTTTGATATCATTTTTCGAAAGTAAAAAATTTCTTCTGAAAAAGATGTTTACAAATATCTTTTAAGCTTCTGCAAAAAGTAAATGGTAGTATTGAATTTTTTTTTTTTTTTTTTTTTGAGTGAAATTTTTTTTTTTTTCAAACATTTCTTCCTTTTCACTCTTTGATAAAATCGGGATTTCATATTTCTTTTTTTCCTTTTTATTATAGTTTGTTAAAAAATTATTTGTACGATGAATTATTCTTACAATCAAAAAAACAATTATTAAAAGTACACAAACATCAATTTTTAGGATTGAAGAAAATTTTTCGAAATTAGTAATAAGTGCAATATATGCATATATAGTAAGCATTGAACTGGCTAGAAATACAAATCAAACCTATATTAGGTAAAGAAAAAAGTAAAGAAATCTCCCATATTTTGATTCATAAAAAATTTTGAATGTGTTACTAGAGTACTTGGAATTATAATCAGCCTTATTTTTGGTAAAAGGTTCAATTATAAAAAGAGTAAGAAAAAGTTCATTTATAAAAGTTCAATATTGAAAATAGTAAAAAATTCAATTAAAAATACAAGAAAAATTAAATTACAAATAATAGTAAAAAAGTTCAATCATATAAAAAATAAAAATTATTCAATTGCAAACATAGTAAAAAACATTCCATTATAAAAATAGTAAAAAATCATTTATTAAAAATAATAAAAAAGTTATAATATATAAATAGAAAAAAAACATTCGGTTATAAAATAGTAAAAAAATTCAGTTATAAAAATTGTAAATGAGAGTTCACTTATTTAAATAGTAAAATACATTTAATTATAAAAACAGTAAAAAAAAATAAATTTTAAAAAATAGTAAAAAAAAAATAAAAAAAAAGGAATTCAATTTTAAAAATAGTAAAACTAATAAAAATTGGGGTTTTATTGAGAAAATTTGTAAAAGTTATTACAATAAATTACAAACATTATTTTATTTTAATTTAATTATCATGCATTTAATCTTGAAAAAAAAAACATTTATAACATTTGGAGCAAATATTACTAAAAATGACTTTAAACACTGAAGCTTGATCAATAGAAATTTTCAGACTAAACGCACAATTACTTGCGCATGCAGTATTATGTCCGAAAAATGCTTCTGGAGTTTATCAGGGAGGAAGATTTTATAACCAAAATAGCTTTCTGATGTTTTGTAACTTTGCATGTAAAGTTAGTATAAACTATCCAGTAAAATGGCCACGAAATTGTGATGGAACTAAAAAAAAAAAAAACAAGGAAAAATGGATTTTATTTTATAAAACAAACATAAAAACTCTCCTGAAACACAAGCGAAACCATAAATCAACCGCCCAACAACATTTTTGCAGGGAAAAGTACCCTCTAAAGTACCCCTTTTCAAAAACGTAAACTCGTCGTTTTTAATGCAAGGAATCGATGCGTAACTGCGTGTTATACAAGTTCTTTGTTAGAAGAAGTTGCTTTAAGCGAAGAATCATAAGCAGAAATATTTCATGTTTTTCTCTTTTTCCGAGGACGTTTGATATCATTTTTCGAAAGTAAAAATTCGGAAAAATTCTGAAAAAGACGTTTACAAACATCTTTTTAAGCTTCTGCAAAAAGTAAATGGTAGTGCTGAATTTTTGAGTGAAATATTTTTCCTTTTCACTCTTTGATAAAATCGTTATTTCATATTTTTTTTCCATTTTTGTTATTGGTTGTTAAAAATATATTCGTAAGATGAATTATTCGTAAAAAAAAAAAAAACAATTATTAAAATTATACAAACATACATTTTTACGACTGAAGAAAATTTTTCGAAATTAGTATTAAGTGTAATGTATGCATATATAGTAAGCATTAAACTGCTTAGAAATACAAATCCAAACCTATATTAGGTAAAAAAAAAGAAAGAAATCTCTCATATTTTGATTCATAAAAAATTTTAATGTGTTACTAGAGTACATGGAATTATAATCAGCCTTGTTTTTGGTAAAACGTTCAATTATAAAAATAGTAACGGAAAGTTCATTTATAAAAGTGCAATAATGAAAATAGTAAAAAATTCAATTTTAAAAAACAAGAAAAATTAAATTATAATAAATAGTAAAAAAGTTCAATCATATAAAAAATAAAAATTATTCAATTACAAAAAAGTAAAAAATCAATTATAAAATATAATTAAAAAAAGTTAAATTATATGAATAGTAAAAAACATTCGGTTATAAAACAGTAAAAAAAATCGATTTTAAAATATAGTATAAAAATCAATCATATAAATAGTAAAAAACATTCAATTATGAAAAGAATATTAAAAAAAATATAATATAAAAATATAATATAAATATATATAATATAAAATATAATATAAAAAAATAATATATATAAATATAAAAATATAATAAAATAAATAATAATATATAAATATAATATAAAAAAAAATCAATTATAAAATATAGTGAAAAAGGAATTCAATTTTAAAAATTGTAAAAATAAACAAATCGTAGTTTTATTAATTAAATTTGAAAAACGTATTATCTATAAATTACAAAATATATTTAATTCAATACACTTGCATTTAATCTTAAAAAATAACATTTATAACATTTGCAGCAAATATTTCTAAAAACGACTTCACACATTGAAAAAAATACTTTCAAAGTGTTATAAGTCTGAAATACTAAAAGCCTGATCAACAGAAATTTTCAGACTAAAAGCACAATTAGTTTTATGTCTGAGAGATGCTTTTGAGTGTATCAAGGAGGAAGATTTTATAACCAGAATAGCTTTCTGATGTTTTGTAACTTTGCATGGGAAGTTATACTACACTATCCAGTAAAATGGCATGAGATTGTGATGGAACTTCAAAAAACAAGGAAAAATGGATTTTATTTTATAAAACAAACATAAAAAACTCTCCTGAAACATAAGCGAAACCATAAATCAACCGCCGAACAACGTTTTTGCGGGAAAAGTACCCTCTAAAAGTACCCCTTTTCAAAAACGTAAACTCGTCGTTTTTAATGCAAGGAATCGATGCGTAAGTGCGTGTTATACAAGTTCTTTGTTAGAAGTTGCTTTAAGCGGAGAATCATAAGCAGAAATATTTCATGTTTTCTCTTTTTCCGAGGACGTTTGATATCATTTTTCGAAAGTAAAAATTTCTCCTCAAAAGATGTTTACAAATATCTTTTAAGCTTCTGCAAAAAGTAAATGGTAGTATTGAATGTTTTTGAGTGAATTTTTCTGTAAACGTTTCTTCTTTTCACTCTTTGATAAAATCGAGATTTCATATTTTTCTCCTCTTGGTTATCTGTTGTTAAAAAATATATTAATAAACTTTGCTGTCTTGGATAAAATAAAAAAAAAATGACGAAGGACTTTTTATCAATGATACCAGTATTATTATTATTATTATTATTTTTTTTTTTCAATTTCTTTTACATTCATTATACTAGAAAATTCAATACTGGTTTATAAATCTCCAACTCTGTTTACGTTATTTAATTTATTTTTATACAAAACGCGTTGAAGTAAATAAAACTGAATTTAACATCAAAAAATTTTTTTGAATATTTTTTAATAAGGTGGTATTTAATGTAGGAATGTTATTTCATTTTTACAATAATTAGTTGGAAGTCAGCTGGGAGCTGATGGACGACTGATTAGAGCTTGGTAATACAGGTTTAGGGTTCGAGACACAACAGTGCGATGTATGCTTGTAGTGGTTCGGAATCCTCTTTAACCCGTAGGTCCTGGTCTAATATGACTGTAAAGTGTCGGACGTAGGGCTGACAACCCTACCCAGTAAAAGAAAACAACTCATGTTTTGGAATCTGCAAGGCAGAAGGCAGTCATTGTCTTGCCAATAAAAGAAGAAGAAATAATTAACTATATTATTTACTTCCATAGTATTTTAAATTATGTAAAGTCATTTTTAAACTTATTATAAAATTTTATCACATTGCAAACTGTTAATTAAAATGCCATATATTAACAACATTAAATAAATACTTCTTTTCTTGCTTTTTTTTATATAGTATCTCGTGTGAAAGCCATTTGTCAAGTTTCTTCACCTTTCTAAGCACTTAAAGATGTCTGGGAAGTATTTCTCGAAGACCAACAGCAAATTCGAGGGTTGGCTTTAATGTTTGTCTTCAGAACTTCTTTATACAAGAGACACTTTCAAGTCTGCCATGGAGTTTATTTTCTAAGCTAATATCTCTGATTTGAACTTCTAAAATCCTCATATCACTGTCTATATTAGCTGTATTATTCCCAAATGCAGCAGCAATGTTTCATATAACTTGTTATTGTTTTTTTCTTATTGTTGCTTTTCATGTTTCTTGTTGTTGTTTCTTGCTTGTGGTTGCGTTTCATGTTGCTTGCTTGTTGTTGTTGCTTTTTATGTTGCTTGTTGTTGCTTTTCATGTTGCTTGTTGTTGCTTTCATATTGCTTGTTGATGCGTTTCACGCTGGTTCTTGTTGTTTCTTACCACTTGGTCAACAGCAATATCTAGACCAAATACATGAATCCGTGTCTTAAAACGACGAGTCATGATAAAGTTTAAAAGGAGATTTTTTTGTCCTTGACCTTGCCGCACAAAGATATGGGGTTCCCAAAGGGAGAAATCAGGGGTTATCTATCCGGTTATATCCCCAGGCACCCATTTGAATCGCCTTTTACATGCACGGGCTACAGTGGGGCTATTTTAACCCGAACCCGCACAGGACTTCTGCTGCTTGGATAGTTGCTTGTCCATGTTTTTTTTTTTTTTTTTTCATGCAGAAAATGATAAATTTGTGTGCTCCCATGTTTCTATTTGTTTAAAGGTTTTTACAAAGTTCGACTGCTATTGGAGAAACATTATATACCGTTAGACAATGGAATAAGCACTAAAATGATATATAACACTTTTATTTAACTTTTTACTGTGAACGTCAGCTATTACTATAATGCTGCTTTTATATGGAACAACCTAATATAAATAAGGAAATCAAAATATTGTTTTCTGAAATATAAGTGAAAAAATAAATCATTTGAAATTATTGCATTTAAAATGAATTACCATGTAAGGAAATTTATTAATGACGTATAGTCGTTAATGGCACACATGATTTTGGAAAAAAATCCCAGTTCTTATCTTTACATTTCTTTAACTGGATTAGGATTACAATCAAAAACATTACTTTGCTGTATAATAAATTATTTTGTATTATTTAAAAAAATATCATACCAAAACTTGAATTATTTGATTAATTCGCTGTGAATAACTAATACATGACAAGTAATTATATGACAATAAATAAAGCGTTTGACAATAAAAAAAAAAAAATTTCTGTCAAAGAAAAATTTTTTTTTATTAAATAATTCTCATTAAATGCCATTTTTATCTACATAAATTGCTATATTTTAGATATTATCAATGAGATTTTATAATTATTATTGAAATTTTATGATCATTTACTGATATTTTATTATTAATATTAATTCTTTATCATTGAGATTTTATTTTTATTTTCTGAGACACAGTTGAAGTTGAAATAAATAATAAGATGATTAAATAAAGATTAGATAAATAAGATTAAATAAAAAGATGAAACACAATATGGAAAATTATGGAAAATATACAATAAGTTAATTTTTTAAGATAATTTTTTCTTTTATTTCCAATGAAATTTTTCAAGATAAATTAATTCATATTTCGTTAAAAGATTTGAATTAAAAATAAGAAAAATAATGAAAAAAAGATAGTTCTTTCTTTTATAAACAACAATTTAATTGTTGTGGGGATTTCCAAGATTCTTACAATTTTCAACAGAAAGACTTGTTTTAGGAGGATTTTCTCTATCATGCATAAATTGTGTTGGTGTTATGGAAAAGGAAAGGGGTGATAATGGTGGGCTTAAATTAATTGATAAGTATTTATTTTTATTGAGTTACAAATGGACAAACACTTAAAAGTTATTTACATAATAAAAGGAATCAAAATACACTTAAATATGCTGTTAGCTTTACATATTAATCTAAATTTAGAAAGTTAAATTTTTGTCTTGAAGATTTCTTTCTTAGATATAAAAATAAATTATGATAAATATTTTTTAAGCTTTAACAATCTTGCAGTTAAAATTAATTTCACCTAATCTTTTAACTGAAGAGTTTTTTTGAAATTAATTATCTTGAATCTTTGTTTCTTTTTTTCTTCAGTGCTACTAGAATAGAAAAAAAAAGAGATTCATTGTATATAAATTGCTCTTTGTATATTTTAGGTAAGAGAGAGAAAAAACCCACATAACTGCAGCCATTATAAGTGGTTTCTTTTCTCTTCAATCAAAACGTGACATTGCCATACAACCTCGGAAAAAGTTATTTTTGGAGGCTTTCCAAATGCCCTTTCTTTTGGAGAATTACTTTACCATTGAGTATAACAGACAATTCATTGTATTACTGTTTTGCGTTACGAAAGTGATAGTTAAGTCCAAAGTTAAGTTTCTTCACTTTCGTGAAATCATTTTCTTGTAGTGTTTATTTTGTTAGACAAAACAATTTTATGAAGCCCTAATTCATTTGAAATTTGGTTGAAAGTTTTGTGTAATAGCTCAGATCTATTTTCTAAATATAGACATTGAACTCAAGAAATTCAATGTCTATATTTAGAAAATAGATCAGTAAAGTTGAAAAGAGTATGTTGTTATGATTTGTTGTAATTCAATGTCTATATTTAAAAAATATATCAGTAAAATTGAAAAGAGTATGTTGATTAAATTTGTTATAATCGAGTTATACAGTTATATATCGTTGTAATAGAATATAAGAGAGAGTTATTCAGTTTTCAAAAAAAAAAAAAAGTGCAGCTAGCTTGCAAGAAGGCTGTGGTTCGAATCTACTAGCAACATTATTATAGGCACTGCTTTCAGAAATGAGTAGATTTGACGATGATTGTGACAATGTATGTAGAAACTTTTTGCATTGATCATCAGAACAGGTGGAAAATTTCCGGATTTGCTTCTAAACACGAGGGCGTTACCCTAAAAGTCTTCTCGGTAAGTACTGTCCTCAATACCAGTCGGTGAGCTATTCGGGATATCACCGATGCTCCAACCTCCTATTCTAACTGGTAGGGGATTACATAACAATAGGTACGGAAAAAGTTGTGGAAAAAAAGAAACGAGAAGATTTGGTGGCGATTGTTATAGCATAAGTAATCGCTTTTATCAGTAGTTGATTTGCATAGTAGAATGCATTTTTAGTTTTATCCAAGAAAAACAAAAATAAAAATCATATATTTTTTGAATGCCTTTCCACAATACCCCTCTCCCTTGCGTATTTTAGGGATTGTTCATGTGACAAATAAATAAATAAAAAAAAAAAAATCACGTGGAAATTGTGGTCGAAGATAGTAAAAACAACAACCACAACTTTGCTCCGAATCTGTGATTACCTTTGATTTTCCTTGCATTCTTTTTCACGTTCAGTTTCATTGTCAGCTTAATTCAGTTACGCATTTGATGAATTTTGGTGTGATCATAACATTCCTTTCTTAAAAAAGAATGAATACAATTTGTGTTGTGTCTTACAACAAATTTGAAAGTTGACATCATTGAAAAAAACAAAAAAATTACCAAATTAGATTTGTATAAGGGGCCTAATGGCCGAGAGACTAACGCTCTGGCCCTCGGTGGCACAGATTTGGGCTCGAGTCCCGTCGGAGTCATGGATGTTTGTAGTGGTTCGAATCGACTTTAAACCGTAGGTCCCGGTCTATGGCTGTAGAGCGTTAGACGTAGGGCTGAAAACCCTCCCCTCGTAAAAGCAAAAAAAAAAATCTGCTGTTTCAAATCTGCCAATAGGCTGACGGCCTTGGTCCACCATAGTGCTGTTGCGCCGATGATGATTATGAGATTTATATAAAATGCTAGAACATTTTTTTTTAATTTTATTTTTATTAAAAAAAATTTTTTGATTGAACCACAATTATGTAATCATTTTAAAATTTCACCTATGAAATCAAAATTGTTCCCTCTTACTCAATAAGAACAAGACAAGGAAAACAAAACCCAGACACTATATAATCAAAAACCTACTTTTTAAAATTCCCTTTAAATCTTTGAAACACAACTTGTTTTTAGAATTTCAAAATTGTTACCTCAAAAGCCTTTTTTCCATCTTACACTTATTCATTTGAAATGTAACAAACAAACAAATTCGAGATTGAAAACGATGGCGGCTTCCTATTTTTATGATGAACACAAAAATCATTTTTCATGCTTCGCCAGTTTGACGTCCGACTGGAACGGGTGAAAGTCTAAATAGGAAAAAGACGTACGGAATATTATCTTTGAAGTTATTCATTTATCAACTACATTTCGGAGGCGCTCATTTGCGTGAGTTTTTACGGTGGCCGAGTTCAAATAGGGGTTGGATTGGCTCCTGAAATTTTCCGAAAAACACAATTCCGAATTTTTTTCTTTTCCGAAAACACAATTTCCGGAAAAATGTGAATAGAATTTTCCCAATTCAATATTTTACTCTGATGGCGTACTTAAAAGTAAACATCGTTCTTTTTTCTTATTTTATTTTTTAAATAAAATCTGCTACATGTTTTATTATTGAATTTTTAAAACTATAATTATTTATAAATAAATTTAAAAGTTTGAATTTATATAAAATCTGGTACATATTTTAACATTAGCCCTGAGATTGGTAAAGTAAGATCTATATAAAGTATTTTCATTTCTGTATAACGTATTTTTTTTTTAATTGTTTATCAAACTGCCAGAATGGATGAATACAGGATTTGCTCGTAAACTCGAGGAAGCTATCTTTAAAAGTCCTCCCGAAAGGAACTGTCCTTCCCTTAACAAAGTTGGTGATTTATTAGGGGTATCACCGATGTTCCACTCTCCTCTTTCTAACTGGTAGGGGTACATAGCAATAGGTACGTGGATGAGTTGTCAAAAAAAAAAAAAACCAGGGAGACTGGATGCCATTTGTGATAGCATAAGTGTCACAATCAGCATTCACCAACGACATACACAAATTAAACGCCTTCTATCGGTAGTTGATTTGCATAGTAGGAGGTTTTTATAATTTTCTAGAACAAAACATGAAAATAAGTCATGTATTTCTGAATTCTCTACAAAAAACACTCCTCTCCCCTTCCATCAGTTAGGGGTTATTCTCGTGACAAAAAACAACAACAACAACAACAACAAAACACGTGGAACATGAGGTCGAAAATATTAAAAAAACAACAACCACAATTTTGGACCGAATCTGTAATTACCTTTGATTTTTTCCTCGTATTCTTCTTTTTCCAAGTTCAGTTTCATTGTAGCTTAATTTAGTAACGCATTTAATTAATTTCGGTACTTTCATAATGTTCTTTTCGTGAAAAATAATGAGGAAAATTTGTGTTGTGTCTTACACAAAATTTAACAGTTAACATCATTGGAAATTAGAAATAAATTACAAATTAGGTTTATATAAGGGGCCTGATGGCCGAGAAACTAACGCTCTGTGCCACAGGTTCCGGCTCGAGTCCCGAAGGTGTCATGGATGTTTGTAGTTGTTCGAATCCACTTTAAACCGTAGGTCCTGATCTATAATGGCTGTAGATCATTGGCCGTAGGGTTGACAACCTACCCCATAAAAAGAAAAACATTTCTCGATCGAAATCTCCAATAGGAAGACTGCTTTGGTCCACCATGGGTTGTTGCGCCAATGATGATGATGATGAGATTTTATATAAAATGGTAGATTTTTATAAAAAATAGAAAATAGAATTTATATAAAATAGAAGTTTTTTATGTTAGTTTTATTAAAAAACATTTTGATTGAACCACAACTATGTAATCATTTTAAAATTTCACCTCAACAATCAAAATTGTTTCCCTCTTACTCAATAAGAACAAGACAAGGAAAAAAAACCCAGACACTATAATGAAAACTATTTTTTTCAAATTCCGTTAAATCTTGAAAAAACAATGTATTTTTAGAACTTCATTTTTACCTCAAAAGCAATTTTTCCCATCTTACACTTATTCATTTGAAATGTAACAAACAAATAAACAACAACAAATTCGAGATTGAAAAAGATGAAGACGCCCTTTTTTCCATGATGAACACAAAATCATTTTTCATGCTTCGCCAGTTTGACGTCCTCACTGGAATGAGGTGAAAGTCTAAAACAGGAAAAGACATGCAGAATATTATCTTTGAAGTTATTCATTTATCAACCACATTTCGGAGGTACTCATTTGCGTGAGTTCTTACGGTGGTCGAGTTCAAATAAGGATTGATTGGGTCCTGGAATTTTTGAAGTCTTTCTCCTGTTTTCCAAAAACGCAATTTCAGGAGAAAAATATGAATAGAATTTTTTCTCAATTCAATATTTTACTCCGATGGCGTACTTAAAAAGGTAAATGTGATTTTTTTTTCTTATTTTATTTTGTAAATAAATTCTGCTACATGTTTTTATTATTGAATATTTTGCCAAGTTTGTTTTTCTCTTTATAAGACGTTTGCAACTGTAATTATTTTTAAATCAATTTTAATAGCTTGAATTTAAATAAATAAAACTACATATTTTAACATTAGTGACGTCCTAAATAAATAAAATCTGGTACATAATTTCACATTAGCTCTGAGATTGGTAAAGTAAGATCTGTATAAAGTATTTTCATTTCTGTATAACGTATTTTTTGCACTGATGAACACAAAAAAATTTAGCATTAGATTTATATAAAATATTAGAAAATTTTTTATACTAGTTTTATTAAAAACATTTTTGATTGAACCACAACTATGTAATCATTTTAAAATTTCATTTCTGCAATCTAAATTATTTTCGTTCTTATTCAATAAGAACAAAGCAAAAAGAAATATGTTTACAGACACAATATTGAAGAACCATTTTTTAAATTCCCTTAAAACTTGGAAACATAAACTTGTTTTTAAAATTTCAAAATTGTTTACCTCAAAAATCCCTTTTCCGTCTTACAGTTATTCATTTGAAATGCAACAAATAAATAAGACAAACAAAAACAAACTCAAGATTGGAAAAATATGGAGGTTTTCATGATGAACACAAAACAATTTTCATGCTTCGCCAGTTTGACATACTCACTGGAACGGGTGAAAGTCTAAATAAGAAAAAGACATGCGGAATATTATCTTTGAAGTTATTCATTTATCAACCACATTTCGGAGGTACTCATTTGCGTGAGTTCTTACGGTGGTCGAGTTCAAATAGGGATTGGATTGGATCCTGAAATTTTTGAAGTCTTTCGTCTGTTTTCAAAAACACAATTTCGGAGAAAAAATGAATAGAGTTTTCCCAATTCAATATTTTACTCTGATGGCGTACTTGAAAAGAAACATAATTTTTTCCTTTTTTTAGTTTGTAAATAAATTCTGCTACATATTTTATTATTGAATAGTTTGATAAGTTTGTTTTTCTTTTTATAAAATGTTTGCAACTATAATTATTTATAAATCGATTTAATAGTTTGAATTTAAATAAAGTCTGCTAACCTAAATATTTTTAACATTAGATCTGAGATTGATAAAATAAATTCTATATTAAGTATTTTTATGAATCAAAACGTAATAAAAATAAATGAGTATAGATTTAAAACGAATTTTCTTCTGCATAGCCAACTAGATAAAATTAATTCGATTTTAATTTTTTTTTTTTTCAAAATTGCTTGTGAACTGTTTAAATAAATTTTTTTTTGAAAATATCTGTCTAAATTCTGTAATTATTATAGAGGAATAGAAAGGTATCAAATGCATTAAAATATATACATAAAATATTTTTAAATGTTAATTAAATGTATTAAATGTAATGTATAATGTAAATGTATTAAATGTAATAATGTATAATGTAAATGTATTAAATGTAATAATGTATATGTATAAATGTATAATGTAAAATTAAATGTAATAATGTATAATATAAATGTATTAAATGTAATAATTTTAACATTTTTAATTAAATTTTTTTGTTAATTAAATGTAATAACTTTTTTTTTTTTAAATAAAAAATTGTATTTTTAAAAGTCAGGAATATTTATCTTCCTGAAAGGTTTTCAGTTTCTGTGGAAGATTTAATTATGGTACATAACCCAACTTTATTTTAATTAACAAGTAAACATTTAAATTTTTAGAAAATTATTCGATATTCTCTGATATTTTGCAAATTATTAGATAAAAATCTTTGTCAATAACGGTTGCTGAAAAAAATGTTTTTAGTTTATTACATGAAAATAAGAACTAAAATTCTGTTCATTATCATAACAAAAGCCAAATGTGTGTTTTAAGAACACCTATCGTATTTTATGAGACTGGCAAAAACATAATCCAATGAAGTAGCCCTTTTTCTCGTAAATAAAGTACAAAAATGTGATTTTTATCCACAATATTTGTAAACGCACATTTTCAGACATCTAATAAATCAATAAAAGATAAACAATTTGAGTATCCCCTTTTTAGTTTAATAATCCTAAAAATCTAATCTAATACTAAATCACTCTTATTAAATCATTGTAATATTCAATATGAATATAAATTAATATAGCAATATAATATTCACATTCTTTATATTACTTTAAGTCCATTTTATTTTTGATAATATTATAATGCGTATGAAAAAGCAGATATGGAATGTAGTGATTCCTTGGTATCCGCCCATTTTAGAATAAATTCAACTTTGCATATGTTCTTTTAGTATCTGAAAAAAAGTATTTGTTATGGAATCATAGTTTAAAATATGACTAGCGTGTGTCAAAACCTTTGCAGATAAGTACTATCCCAGCAAAGCCCACATAAACAATCATAGCATTGTCTGGACAGACAAAAATGTGATATTGTCTGGGAGGATCAGCCAAATCTTATTATCGAAATACGGAAAAGAGAAGAAGATTTCGTAAGTTATCATATTTCCTCAATATGTTATTTATCATGTGTAAACATGATATTATTTCTGGTTACATTTCCGTTTTGTCTCCAAAAGTGACACTATAAATGTCCGTTGCATTTCAAAAATGAAGCCATAAAATAACAAGTAATATAAAAAAAAAAAAAAAATTAAGTCAATTCCTACTTTTAAAGGAAAATTTTATTTTAGTTACTTTTTTTTATTAAATAATTAGAATTAATATAAATATGTATATACATATGACATTTGTATATACTATAATATTAGCTGTTTATTTGTATTTTCCATTAGATAAAAATTTTGTTCCCTCCTTGACTCAGACTAGAACCCAGAAAGAAAAAAAAAAAATTTTTTTACCAGCGATCTACACACTTGGCCACTGGCAGTATTTATTCCTAAATTTATATCCTGCTAAACATCTTATATAAGAGAAATTTTTTTCTCCCTTTATAATATATTTAATATAATATATTTAAATTATAATATATTTAAATAAGTTTAAAGAATGAATTAATATTTGAAAAAAACTGTATTAACATGAAGTGTCACCCACTACAAGCTCAAAAAAATGCATTTAAACTTGAGTGGATGAATGAAAAGTATTTTATGAACGATTGAATATGAACAAGATATATAAATATATATAGGGAAAGTGTGAACTAATTGTAGGAATTGAAAAAAAAATAAGTAAGAATATAAGTTTTTATTTAAACCAGACTAATCTTTTCACGCAACAGGAGAAACTTTCATTTGAAAACATATATTTCAAATATAAGATGAAAAACTGTCAGGAAATATGTATTGCTAAATATAATGATTAACCACATTAAGTCGCATGTTCTGTTGTTCATTTTGAATTTTTCAGCTTTCAAAATATGAAAAAGCCAAACAGTTATAGACCGCCAAACAGTTTCAATATCCGCCAAATAGTTATAGACCGCCAAATAATTATTAATCTATGTTTATAAAAGTTAATTTAACCCTCATTTAAAAATGTCTGATTTGAGTCTGGCTTTGGTAGTATTTGAACAATTGTTTCTTTACAAAGTTCTTAGTTATTAAATTTTTGTTATATTCTGGCGCTATTGAAATTTATAGTTCTTCAAGAGTCTGCACTTTAGAGCTCCGATTTCGCCAAGTCTATTTTCCAAGCCAAATGGAACACTAAAAACAGCATTTTGTAACCGCGGCGGCCATTTTGTTTATTTAGGAGGGGGATTGGTGAAAACCGCAATGGAAAAAAATCGCCAAATAAATCAGCTGAAGCTAAAAGTGTGGAATTCCCATTCTTGTAGCATTCTGACCAATCGTTTCATAAATTTCTTGAGTTGATGAACATTCGTATACTTCTATGTGCATTCGTCCAGCAAAGTATGCTCACATATGATAAATTGAAATGCATGAAGGGTTTTTATCTTTTTTAATTGTTATTTTTAACTCATTTTATTGTAATTTACTAATGAGCAATGTTTAATTATTTCATGAAATCCCAGCAATATCTAATACACAGTCCATTCACATTAATGTGACCACCTGTCAAAATCCAGAATAACCACCTTTGGCAGAGCGGACCGATTGCAATTCGATCAAGGTAAGTAACGATTGAAATGCTTTCCGATGCCCTAGGACAGCCTTTTTGTATACACTCCACTGCAATGTGCTGCCACCTGCCTTTTGTTATTTCACGTTTATTTGGTTATTTGACGTTGACGTCGAAAGTAGGTGGTGGTCACATTAATGTGACTGGATTGTGCATTTGAATAACAATAAAAAATTTTTATTATGAAAAGGGATTGATCATTTTATGAAATTCAAGCATTCTTGCGCATAACTCATGTTGGGACAGTCCGCACACTAAATTTCGAACATTTGGAGACACGAGAGAATAGTTTATATTGCAAGAATAGATAGTCGAAAAACAAGACTAGTTCGCACAGGGTTGAGTGAAAGTGGACACCTCTGAAGACAGCAAATGTAAATGTAACAGCTGAAATTGTAAATATTTTTAAATCGTTACTATGTTTAATTCCTCAATAAAAAGTAAAGGCCCTACTGCCAATGAATGTTTTATACATTTTGCCTTGTTTTCTTATGTGAAAAATTCGTCTACTACACTTCCTACTTGAAATAAGTCTAGGAATATGATATAAAGACATATACCGAGATACCACTCTATATAACAACAGTTTGTATGTGTATATATTTACTTTCGACTGTCATTCTTTAACTGCTTTCGAAGTTATAGTACCTAATAGGCTAATAGAACAAAATTTATTAGTTTAAAATATTATACCTAAAAAATACAAGGTAGATCTAAATATCCGGATTTATAATTTAAATAAAATAATATAAGAATAATATAATAAATAAAAAATAATATAATATAAATAAATATAAACAGATTATTGTTTTAATATCCCCAAAATAAGATCTAATGATTAAAATGATATACAGCTTACAGTACTGTGAAAATGAAATGGTGAAAATGATACTGTGAAGAAGATATAATGGTACTGTGAGATACAACTCCGTATGTCCGCAAAAAATGATTCCATAAAGCATTTCTTACATGAAAGATCATACTATATATCAGGCGTATTATAGTAAGCTTATCACGGTCTAAAACTGCCTATATCACCGCGTAAATCTCAAAATCAGGTGAAATAGCATTTAAGGAAAAACCGATCCAGGGACAGAAAGTTAAATTTTCGAAATACCCTCAACAATCCCATTGAAGTCCACACGACCAAAATCTTGCTGATATTACTACTTCCAGTAACTATTCGATACTAGCTTACAAAAGTAGCCGAAGAAATCCCAAAGTTACTTTGTGAAAAAAAAAAAGTCTGTACTTTTCAGTAAGCAGTGTTCCAAAATCTCGTTGTGACCCAATCACAAACTATGACATCAAACGTACTTTACTCTCGAAAGATGCTGATATCGATTCTAATAAAAAAAAAAGTAAAAAAAATTCTTTTGAAATATCCCCAGGCACCTTTGAGGGGGAAAAAATAAATATACGATATTGCAAACTATTTTTCGTTGGTGTGCCAGCAAATAAACACATACTCTACCATCTGACCAAAAATAAAAATATAATAATAAAAATACTAAAAAAAAATACGGAATGATTTTTCGTTCCATTTTCCTTTCAAGATGCCGATTTTTGAAAAGGCTTCTAAGGAAGATTCCTCACTGCAGTATTTACGACGTTTATTTTAAATTCTTTTTTTTTTTTTTTCACTCCGTTTGCTTGTTTACTTTTCTCTCTTTTGATTCTATCCGTTCAAAGGGTAAATAAATAAATAAAGATTGCTTTCTCTCCTGTGAAAATGGAATACGATTACGAGACATTATCCAGAGAAACGACTCGAATGATTATTTCGACTGTTTACATTTTATTGTGTTTATTAAACTTCTACTATTATTTTAATTTGTATAAAAAAATTGAATAATAGCATATATACTCTATTAAAATGCTGTAAAACAAAATATCGAATCTTACACAAAGATTTTTAACAAATTTCTTTCTAGATATTTAAAAAAAGACATATTCATTAATGAAAAAATGAATTTCTAATAAAAATTTTAAAATAATCATTTCTTATAACATATTCAGTTTTAAATTGTATACATTGAAAGAGAAATTGATTAAATTTTAAATCTTCTTTTCTTAAATTTTTTAGCACAAAAGATAAGATTTTAATGTCATTTTCATTTTTTTAACAATGCACGAAGGTTTTTTTAAATATTATAAATTAGAATGTGTGATTTATAAATAAAATACATCGCCAGTAAATTGAGATGCCTCTTGTTTGAAGTCGATTTTAAAATTAAGTATACTTATACTTGTAAAATGATATGAATTGAATTAAATTGTATGTTGAGAAAATTTAATATATATGTATATGCCACGAACAATAATATTTTTCTTTCTACTACCAAGGAATATTATCTCTGAAATTGTTATCGTTTTTAAATTGTTTCTCACCTACATATAATGAAAGGCTTCTGAATATTATTTTAACATATATTTTAAATTATTACTCATAAAATACATAGGTTTTTGCTTCGGGAGCTGTGTTTTTCAATTTTTCACCATTTTCACACGTACTCTCTATTATCATTATCATTTTCTGTGATTTCTGTTACCGTGGTAATTACAGTTTAAAAAAAAAATTTCACGAGATTATGTATAATTATTTATTTATATTTTTTTTCTTTGAAAATTTAGCAACGAATCAGTTTTGCATAAAAAAAAAAGTTTTTAAACAGGCCATTCATTGGATATTAAATTGAAAATAATAGTTTTTTATAATAATATATATTCTATTAAATTACGCAAAGTCTTCTGGTTAAAATAAAAATTAAACAAAATAATTGAATAATTATGAAATAATTTTATAGGTAACCTGTATATCGGTCCAGTAGAATGTTACTTTTTTTTGTTTTAAAATTCATTCACGAGATTTTTTGATTATTCTGTTATTATTAACTATTAACTTACACAATATACATATATTTATCTCATAAAAAAATACCCGAGCATTTTTATAAACCATTCTTTAATACAACTAATACATAAAGTCAAAATTATATTCAATTTTTTAACAGTATGATACTAATACGAATATTTTCATTATATCATCCGACGCTTTATATGAATTATAATATTTCATTGTATTTATTTAAGGATTATTTTTAATCATTAAAAAACGATGTTATTTTGTTTATTTTGCTCAATGGCCAATTTGATATGATCAATTTTTAATTTAATTTATTAATTTATTTAATAATTCCTTCACAGTGAATGAACATATGAATTGAAATTAAAAATATACATCAATATCATGGTTTTTTTCGGCAAATTTTATTATAGAATTTAGTTTTAAAAACGGTTTTCGATAATAAAAAAATATTTTGAATAGATGTTTGTAACAAGAAAGCTTTCAACTGATGTTCATGAAACATAGGTATTTACAAAATTTCTTTATTTATTATATGCATTTTATTATTTTTTTACGTTAAAATGTACTTTTATATTGTCTTTTTTTAATTTAAATTTTCCAATAAAATAAAAATCACATTTTATTACTTATTTAATTGATATTAACTTTACAATTTAAAATTTTGTAAGAATTCAACTGAAATTAAATTGTATCCTTTATAAAACACAATTTATTATATAAATATTATTTAACATCAAATAAATTCTCAAATGCATTTTTTATTTAATATTTTAATAATTAAAGCAGAATTCACGACGTTGTTAACTTTATATGCATTATATTTTCATACAATTCAAAGTACCTATTAAAATTCAATAACTTGTCTAAAATAATAATAAACTACTGTTTCTATAAAAAAAAAAAAACACGGATATATTAATTTCCAAATGTTTTAATTTCAAATAGTAGAATTTATTCATTTAATTTGTCTTTCTCTAAACATTCATTTTAATCGTAGTAAATATTTTTATGTAACATTAAGTGAAACACTTTTAGTAAGTTTTTGTAAAACTCAAATAAAATTAATTAATTCTTTCAGTTAGAATTAGTTGCAAATTATGTAAAGTAAATAAGAATTCTTTATAAAAACAAGGTTAACGGGAGAATTTGAATTATAAAATAGATTTGGTTTTAATTCAGAAGATTTTTATAAATACTGAGTTTTCTCTATGATTAGATAAATATTCAATTAAAGGCTCTTAATATTTCTCCTCGCAACTTCAGTTATTTATGTCTGCATTTTATTTTTAGAATTTTAAAGATTTCCTATTCAAAGAATTATTCAAATATTTTTATAATGAAACTAATTTATTTTACAAACAGAATAATAACATGTAAAAAATATAAGTTTTCTATTTAGTGAAAAAATATGTAATTAATTGTGGAGAATTTCAAAATTAGATTATGAAAGTTTGAATTTATTATTAAATATTAAATCTTAATCTATTTGCAATTATAAATTATAAAATAAAACATTTATATTAGAGATTAATAACAAACAAATAGTCATTAGTTATTGTTTTCAATAAAATCTTATTATTAAAATATAAGTTCAAAAATTATTAAGTTGATAAAAAAATTGTTGTTGCAATAAGTAAAAGCTACTTTTTTAAGCATTAATAATAGATAATTTCGAAATAATTTTCAAATAATATAATTTTGAAATTATTATGCTGAGTCATTCTCTGAGTCATATTATTCTGTTGAGAAATACCAATTTCCGAGTATTTTGATTCAATATAAATCCATCTTTTCTTAAAATTTACTAGTATATGTAATTTCAAAATTATTCTCGAAATTTAATGTAATTTCAAAATTATTCTCGAAATTTAATGTAATTTCATTTGTAAGAAATATTTTAGTTTAATTTTTATTAAATAAAACTTTTGTAAGAGTTTCTGATTAATATTAATTTTACAACTGCCCTTTCGCAATATAGTTCATTTGCAATTAATTAAAATTTTATATTTTTAGTCTATTGAAAGGCCTGATGCCCGAGTGACTAGCGCACTGGAGCTGGGTGCCACAGGGTTCGAGTCCCGGCGGTGCTATAGATGTATGTAGTGGTTCGGAATCTACTTTAAATCGTAGGTTCCGGTCTCATATGACTACTACACCACACCTCATCACTGTGCCTAGAACTGAGTTGCCCCTTTACAGTTTGGGAATGATGTGGATGAGAAATCTGATAGAGTCCTGTGACGCTCTACTGTCATATGACTTAAAATGGATTCCAAACCACTACAAACATCCATGGCATCCCCAGGATTTGAACCCGAAACCCGTGGTACCAAACACCAGAGCGCTAGCCCCTTTGCCATAAGGCCCCTGGTCTAATATGACTACGGAGTGTTAGGCGTAGGGTTGACCACTCTATCCTATAAAAGAAAAAATCTCCTGTTTCGAAATCTACCAGTAGGCAGACGGCCTTTGCCCATCATGAAGCTGTTATGCCAATGAAGAGGAAGAAGAATCTATTCAAGTTGAATACGTTAAATAACTCAGCGAATACTTTAATTATACCGTGTTGGAATTTATTCTTTTTAAAGTATTTTAGCATACATCAAATTACCTCTTTTGCACATATTAGAAAGTATTTTACTTACTTCGAAGATCAAATAATGCATTTTTAATAAAATTGATGAAGTTTAAAAAAAGAGATCTTAGTGAATATGATATAAATCTAGCCCACATTATTAAATGTCTCAACTGAATACAAAATCTTCTCTTTCCAGGCCAAAAAAGTCAAATTTTTACTTAAATGTTCTTTAAAAATATTACCGTGTAAGAAGTCACTGGATTTAACGTTTCCAAAGTGTCTGTTTCTAAGTGACAAAAATGCCATTATCCTTCGAAAGCCGGTAAGCCGCTCTAATTAAGACCCCTAATTACATGCAAGACAACAAAGGCTTTCAAAGTATCGCCCGCCGAAGAAGTAAAAGGTTTTCATGTTGACGTTTAAATTCTTCCAACCTGAAGTTTTGTTAAGTTTTAAATGCTACGCAGCTTGACGTAAGAGTTTTTAAAAAGTATTTGCAAGATATTACTTTGTTTCTCCTTTGTCATAGCAAATCGGCAAAAAGATATAACCTTAAAAAAAATATTTGTAGAACAGATTGGTTTTAAGCTCTTTGGACTAAACAGAAACATTGTAATATTTGTCTTTGGTATTGGATTCGTTACTTTAGTTTGGATGTAGTTTTATTTGCATCAGGTTTATTTAGAAACATATTCTTCAAAAAAATTCTCTGAATACATTTTTAGAAACATAAAACTGGTATTAATAACAAAAGGAAGTTTTATAATGACATGTAAAAATGTGATTTTGAAGTATATTCCGATTAATCGATATAGCGAATGTTCTTTATCCGTACAATATTATATTTGATTTTTCAGAAAATTTCATAAGCCTAGCGGTTTGTGAAACATATGTTAGAACTTATTAAACTTAGTTGTTTTTTGTTTTGTTATTACCTCACCACACCACATCATTGTCCTTAGAGATCAGATAATCTATAGAACAGAGTGGTTTTACTGTTCTACTACTATTCCCCCCAAAGTGCCTAGAAAGCAGATATGCTAAAGTATATTTTAAAAACAACAACAATGATTTAACGTTCTACTACTACCACACCACACCAAATCATTGTCTTTAGAGATCAGATAACCTAGTGTATAATCTATAAAACACAGTGGTTTACTGTTCTATTAGTATTACTGATCACACCACACCACTGTACCTAGAGATCAGATAAGCCAAAAATAGAAGCCAGAAAAAAAAAATTGAGGGTTTACTGTTTAAGTACTACTACACCACACCACATCATTGTCATTAGAGATCAGATAACCTATAAATTGCCTAGAGATCAGATAAGCTAAATTAGAATTCGATAAATAAATAAAATAATAAAAACAATGGTTTTCTATTTTACTGCTACTGCACCACAAAACATTGTCCTTAGAGATCCGATAACTTACTCTACAACCTATAAAGCACAGTGGTTTACAGTTCTACTACCATTACTGTAAGATACCACACCATACCACTGTGCTTAAAGATCAGTTAACTTAATCTAAAATCTATAAAACACATTTGTTTACGGTTTACTACTACTGCATCACTTCACACCACTACACCTAGAGATCAGATAATTTAGTCTTTAATCTATAAAACGCGGTGGTTTACCATTTTACTAATATTGCAGTACCACACCACATCACTGTACCTAGAGATAAGATAACCTAGTCTAAAACCTATAAAGCAACAATCATTTATTGTCCTATTATTATTACACCATCACTACAGATTGAGATCGAATTACTTAGTCTGGAACACAGTCGTTTACTGTTCTACTACTACTGCACGACCCGCACCACTAAACCTGGGTAACTGAGGGAACCTAGTCTAGACCCTATAAAAATTCATTGGTTTAATGTTCTACTACTACTACTGCACCAAACCAACCCAGCCTAGAATTGCGATGTATTTTTACAGATGTGGATGAAATTGTTCCACTGCAATTGTAAACGTGGTCCACAAGCGTGACATCTGGAGACTTGCATTTTTTCTTCCTCCTCTTCTAGCAAAGTGAAAGAACAGATTTAAGTACAGATTTACAGATTTACCACCCCTATCCCTGGCACTAATATGGAATCTTTCGATTCGACATTACTTGTTGAGTTTTCTAGATTCCTTCCTTTCTTCCTTCCTAGGTTCCAACGTAATAAGCATTAGGACAGCCAGCTTTGCTTTCCGTTTGAAACTCGATCTAGTGAACTAAACATAGATGAAATTAAAGCTTCAGTAACTTAGTATGGGCATGTTAAATCAGTAGGATATAAATTCCCTCTATAAGGTTGAGGATTTGGGTGAATGGATGAATTACAGTGGCATAAATGGCCCATGTAAACCATTGTAAAGTGGTCAACAAGTTTCGTAAATTCATGAAATGATTAAGAATCGTGGTCAATTAACATAGTGAAAAAGTAGTTTTCCTTAAAGTAGCAGTAGTTTTCCATTCCATTCCAAAAAAGTAAAATTTTCCATTTTAAAGGTAAATTTTCCATTTACATTTTTGAAATTTTGTCAAGCTCCAAGATAGTATCTTTTTTTTAAAAAAGAGCCAACTATCAAGGTTTTAAAAATGATATTTCATGATATCCGCACATTGGTTAACTATGTGTAAAAACGTCCAACGTTCAAACTCAATACCAGAAAAACTAAACAGTGAATTGAAAAATACAATCCATGAAGTTAAGAAACAAAATTGCCGAAAGAACACTCCGGGTACATTTTCTGCTATGTTCGTTCTATGGGTGATTCTTTTATTTTTACGGCATCACTTTCTCGGGTTCCAATAAACTCTTCTTATATACAAGACGTAAAACATCAACATCAACACATTTTTATCAACTATTTATTGAAGTGACATACAGTGTTTATTTAGAGTAAGTAAATACCCCGTGGCTATTCTTCTTCTGAGAGTTTAGAAGAAATTTTCCAAAACATGAGTAACGCCATCTAGCGTCGCGCTAAAGATTCATAAGGCTAGGAAAAGCTTAAAAATAAGAAAAATTTAAAATAATTATAACAATAAATATAATAAAAGACAGAAATTAAATCACTAACTGAAGCAATCGATTTTAATCATTTGAATATTCATAATTTAATTAGTTGAAATAATTATAATTTATATATCTATAACACATGCAAACTAAGGCCAAATCAACAGGTTCTGATGAAGTAAGATAACTTTGGCAACATCATCCCTGCGTTGGTGGGCTGTTTGTGGAATACAAATAAAAACATAATGCCCACCAATTTTCGACAAAAAAACCCAGGTCTGTTTCGAGCCCATGTTGTATAATAGTATGTATGTTGATAAAGTTATTATTGTAATAAAACTATCCAATATATGTTTACATAATTATATGCTTACACTTGACTAACTATTTATGTGATTAATTATAATTGTTTAACAAAACGTCTTAAAATGAAATTTAATTTTTAAAAAAGTGAAAAATATAAATTTTTTTTTAATATATGCATTGACATATCTGTATTTTAATTAGCTAATCTAATTTTAAAAGGGGAAAAATGCACTTTTGTATTATATAACAAATTAGCTTTTAAAATTATTTAATTTAATATAAGAAAGAAAACTTTTTAAGAAAAAAATTTGTGAAGTTCTGGCTCATTTAATAACAACATAAATATGCTCACCAAAACAAAACGTTTTTGTCATCTTAAGCGCTAACTTTTTTTTTTTTTTTTTTAGAATATAAGCCGCTTAACTTGTGATATCTTATTAAAAGACGTTAACTTGCATGACATGCAGGTGTTTTATTTTGTATGGTTTGTTTTCTTGTAACTTCTTTCGCATCTGTGAAACAAATCTCTAAAATGGTTTATGTTATCATATTCAAGTATATTTAAGCTTAATTTTTTTTCTTGAATTGCTTTTGTTTTAGTTTTTTCTTTTGTGTCAAAATTTGGCCTCGAATTGTCCAATATATTCACACTTTAACAACTGCGGCAGCCTGATGGCCAAATGGCTAGAGCTCTGGCCTTTGGTACCACAACCTTCAGGTTTAAATCCTGGCGGTGGCAAGGATGTTTGTTAGTAGTTTACAGTTCACATTAAACTGTGGGTCTCGGTCTGATGCGTACAAAGTGTGCACAAAAATGGTCGTAGAGTGACAAACTAAACCAAACTAATGGCTGTGGTACAGCAACCGTATAATGTGGCATTGCGATTCATAAAATAAAGAGGATCAAATGACTCTCTCATTGAAAATTCGAACATGCAGCATAATAGCAATCACCAGTTAGTTTACCACAATTCTAAAGCTGAAGCTACGCACAGAGAAGATCTTACAGTTGTTGGAATCATTGGAAAGCTGAATTTTGGCGCTCTTTTTAAGTATAATTATGAAAAAATCATAAGAATAAAAATATAGATATGAGTTTATTTTTCTGGATTGTTTTCTGATAACATTTTTTAATATTATTGTTTTGGATTTCGAACAATTTCTTCCATTTTTTTAATTATTTAATTTTTTTTCTGTTGAAGGGTTTGAAGGTGAGACCTTATCAAAATTTTTGTATAGCGAATGTGGTTAAGGTTATATTATACTATCTGATTGTGTTTTTGTGAAGCGCATGCTGTAAAAACTAATATTGTTTAACATTTATGTTAAAACAATTCAAAATTTTTAGCAACATTTTAACAATTGTTTAAAATATTCAGCATTTATGTTAACATTCAACATTACATTAACATTTAACACAGTATTTTAATATTGTTTAACAACATTGTAACAGTGCTGTTTTCTAACTAATAAGGTTTTAACATTATTGTTCTTCTCAACCGGTATTTAGACAGCATGAAAAATGAATCTATTCACTCTCAGTAATGTCATTATAAATGACAAAAACACCGAAAAAAATCACTTTAACATTTATGTAGACATTGAACAGATAAATTGTCGTAATTCTTTCTAAATAACAAACACATCAATACAAAAATCAGAAGAGAATTGACAAAAGAATGAATTAGAAACAGGAACATATTGCATAACAAACGCCGCAATATTCGCGACACGTAAGTTACTATATGTCTTCATAGAAGCACAATGAAATTGTATAACAAAATCTAAAAGCAAAAACTTTTAAAAATTCTCAAGTGTGCGTGTAAGCTGCAGCGATGAAACTGAAATTCATTAGACAACCACAAGTATCAAAAGGTTGAATGGTAAGAACTGCATTGGCAGATCAAAAGGCAGCTAATACAGACGTAGAATATCTGCCAATGCAGACAAAAGTTTTATACAAATTAATAAGGTGGGTAAAAAGATGTCCGGAAACCCAATATCCCCCAAAAATTAGAAATTATTTGTAAAAATACAAAAAAAAATTAACTAAAAAGCATCTCGAACATTTCCAGCTATATCAAGAAATACGTACCCTCAGGATTTTATTATAATGCATGTTAATTCTCTTCACTAGATGGCTGGGTGCAAGTCCAAAACATATCTAGCGATGTATTCTGATAACATGGATTAGACACAATAATTTTCCATTTACAGTCGGTAGATATAAGACTTTTATCAGACTTAAATCAGACTATGAACCAATTCAGTAATGTTGCGTTATTTTAATAGGAAAAATCAACTAACGTGATAGGACCTATGCTACTTCATCTTATATTTTAAAATAGTGTGCCACTAACTTTTATATATTTTATTTAAATTATTTTCTTTTGTGTTAACTTTTTTATGCCCATGACAATAATAACTATGTTAAGTACAATGTAAGTAAATGTATGATAAAGACATCAGGCGAAGAAATACTTTAACTATATTTAGTATTCCACGAATAAATCAAATTTTTAGATTCTAAAATGGCGAGAAAATCTAGCACGGCAAGCTACTCAAATGAAGAGGTGTCGAATGACACGTTGTTTGCTCTGATAAACTCTCAGCATTTATTTCCTTGCAGTGCGAGCATTTACAGAATTCTCGTTACAGGCTCAAGTAGGTAATCGGAGTAGGAAGCAAAGAGTTTGCCATCGAATTAAAAATCTGATTCGCGACTCTTTAATAAAAATAATTTTTATTTTTTTAATTCTAAGAATAAATGTTAAAATGAAATGTCAAGGAGGCAATTCAAATGCATTCTTCAATAATGCAACCATTAGAAAAGATAGTTACTATTTTATCATCAAAACAAATAAGTGTTGAGTTATTTTTCTCTAAATTTAGACTTGCAAAAAAGTTATCTTGTATTTCATCGAAGTTATTCAATTTTTAAGAACAAATTGATTGAATGTAATACATAGTATCTTTTTTGTGCTTAAAATGTACAATTTTCATAAACTATTTTGTAATATTTTCGTAACTGTTAATTTAGTACTATTATTTTTATAGCACATATATTTTCAACGTAACTTTAGAATATACGGATGTTTTTAAAGTATAAATACAAATTTGCAACTTTAAAATTGTAAAAATGCTTTCTTACGCAAATACTGTTTTTATAGATGTATAAAAGCCTTTGAATTTATTTCACATTTTTTTTCTAAATTCATTAAAGTTACGATCACACACATAAAATTATGGTAAGAGGTCTGTAGTTGGTATAGAAAATTCGAATCAGGAATTCGACTTTTGGTTTCAAGAATTCTATGATATTTTGTTGTTCTAATGCATGCGGCAATACAGTTAATCTGTATGCCATAAGCAATGGCTGCACCGCTGTTACTCCTTCAGCACTACCCAGGGGGCACGTGTAGCTTGAAGGTATGCTACGGCGCGAGTAACACTACCCCCAAAGCGCTCTAAGAACATATTAGACCGAGACCTACGGTTCAAAGTGGATTCCGAGCCTCTTCAAGCATCCGCGATTCGAACGCAAAACCTGTGGTACCGAGCGCCAGAGCGCTAGCCACTCGGCCATCAGGCTCCTAAAGTCTTTGAATTTAATTCATATTTTTTTCTAAATTCTTTATAGTAAATACCACACAACATAAAATCAGGATAAAGGATCTGAAAAGGGTATAGAAAATTCGACTCAGGAATGGGAATTTTTTTGGTTACAAAATTCTATGTTATAGAGGAACCAAAATTGTCAAACCACGTTAGTGTACAGTTTTGTAGGAATCCCCTGTTATATCACTGGATGGCGGGCGGAATATACCAGTAAGGAATTTATAAGAAAGAAAAGGAGGGGGAAGGAATATACTAGTTACCAGAGGAAGAAACATACCAGTAAGGAACATATAAGAAAGAATAGGAAGAGGAAGGGATATACCAGTTATTAGCAGTTACCAGACGAAGGGATATACTAGTAATTACCAGTTACCTGAGGTAGAAATATACCATATATATATAGAAGGAATATACCAGTCATTGAAATTTATCTGCACTTCTTATTTTACAAACCACACACTATTTTTTCCAAAATAATACTTTTACTGCAGGCACTATAAAACAAGGCAAGGACACACCTTTAAGTCCCTCCTGGATATAAAGCTATCACCCATAATCTTATACTACATAAACGATATTCCATAATCTCCGCCATTAACATTATGCGGTAAGTTCTTCGAATAATGGCCGAGAATTCTCCTTTGTCGCCAACACAATCGCATTCCCGCCAAGAGCGTGCGCTGGGCTTTTGTTAGAGGAAGATGTATTAGCCGCCATTTTGAAATGGACGATGACAGGCCCAGTGTTCGGAGGCCCGAGTCATGAATCAACGGTATCTGCGCCGTTTTCTTGGCGCGGAAATAGCCACAAGAAATCATTTGTCAAAAGTGTTATTTTTCGGTGCGACCAAGTAATGGATTCCTGTTATCCTCGGCCGGATCCCCATAAACGCTTTTGTTTCTTTCTCGGACATGGAGCGCGGCCCCGGGGCCCGATTCCAGCTTGTCCTTGAGGCAATCGCATTTGAGAAATCTGTTTTTGGGCTATATTTTCTATTTATAGAGTGTCGGCATTGTGGTTTTATGTATTATATTTCGGCTTGATTTATTTGAAGATTAATTGTTCTGCAATACACAATTATTTTATACTACTGTATACAAAAAGTAAGACTAATTTTCAACATAAAATCCCCGGGGCTTATGGAATTTCAATTTGTTTTCTTCTTTTAGGTTGCTGCCACTGTCCTTTACATCTGCTTGAAATTTGACGTCAAAATATTCATTAGTGTTTGAGTTACGCTTGGCTTTGTGAGAACCTAAAACTGATTCCGGCGATTTTTGAAATGACTGAATGAATTGAGCAAAACTTGCATTCAATTTTGTTTTGTGGAAATGTATAGAATGTTGCAGACGGCATTCGGAGAGCATTCCTATATCGGAAAGAAATGTTTACAAGTGGTATAAACAGTTGGAATGTTGGAATTTCAAAAGGATCGGTCAATTCCATTTTTGGCCTCAAACGCGTCATATCTCGATTGGTACCGTAAACAAACCCATATCGTCCCACAACCACCATATTCACACCGTGCGACTTCTGGTTATTCCCTAAACTAAAAAGACCACTCCGGCGATTTGAATCGCCGTGCTCTCTGAAGGCCATCCCTGCCGATGACTTTTTAGCATGCACTAAGGATTGGAAAAAAAGTTGGCATAAATCCTTTGTGTCCGGAGGGGGATTACTTTAAAGCGATGAAATAAATTTGGAAGAATAAATAAAGAGTTTTTTAAAACAAAAATTGGTGGTCTTACTTTTTGGGCACAGTAGTATTTTCTATTTATAGAGTGTCATCATTGTAGCTTTATGTATTATATTTCAGCTTCGTTTCTTCGTTTTGTAACACACAAAACCCAATTATCCTCTATCAATGCTTCCATTAATAACAAAACTCATTAGCCCATTAATAAAAACCCAATCCTCCTCCTGAGAGCCAACGTCCAATATATTGGACATTTTATTGACATTTGCATGCGGAAAAAAGAAATGGCTGTTTTAGACTTTAAATATATATTTAAAAGTCCACTATAACAATATGTTATAGTGGACAGTACATTACTGCCAATCTTTACAGCAAAATTTATTTATTACAATCTTTACTGCAGCTTTATTTTTGGGTGACATCTGTTCTACAAATTTTTGGAAATAGCAGCCAATAACAATTGAGAATTTTAATTCAGTTTTTTTTATATTTTTACATATTTTTTTTCAAAGTGAGGTAGTGGTGATTGCTGTTTCGTTTACACGCCGTATGACAGTTAAGGTCTGCCGCACACCAGGCAATTAAGAGATTCGACGTAGAACTCTGGAAGGAACTGTACTTGTGATTTATTAGTACATTTATGATCAAATTTCATTTTTAATCTTTATTTCTTTGAATAATAACCCAGAGTTCATTATTTGTATAGATATATATTTAGTAGATGTAAATAAAAATTAAAATGTTCTCATAAACCTGAAAATATCCATCTTCTTGAAGCCGTTATAGGTAGATATGCTAAAAGAGTATCATTGTGAAAACCCGCCATTCTTTAAATAACTTGAATTGTTTTAAGGCTCGTGCTCACCAAGGCGAGAAGATGCAAGTGAAAAAATTTGACCAATCACTAGCCTCACCGCGGTCGCCTGAAACCGGTTTGCAGTCCGCCGCTTGGAGTTGCCCAACTTTCAACTCGAAGCGGTTTTTCACTAGGCGTAATGCTATTTCTGACGTTTCGCTGTGAAGGGGTCGAAAATTTTGTCGCTTGCCTCTTGAATCTTCACGTCTCTCGCCTCGGTGGGAACGAGCTTTTAATCTAAAAAACTTTTTTCTAGATTAAATTATCAGCTACACTCTTAAATATCGAACATCATTAGGGAAACTAAAACAAACATAAATTAATATATTCAAAACTTTTAAATGAAAATGATGATATTTGAAAATAATGCCAAATATGATGAAATACTAAAGAATATATTATTGTGTAACAGGAAACTGTTTAAGAAGATTATTATATGCAAAAGAATTTTTAATATGACAAAGACATATTTTTAGCATGAAAGAAAGATAAAGACTTTTGTCTTAGAAGGGGAAAAATGCCGCATATAAATATATATTGCTGTATGAATAATAATTTTTAAGTAGTTAACTACAATTAATCTGCATTGAACTAAATAAAATATTTAACCATGCTTTTAAAATATGATGTTAAAAGCCAGCGAGAAAAGATTGTATGCAAATATTTGTCTAGTTTTCGGAAGTTAAATATAATAAAACAGCTCATATTACAAATACTTTAACAGTAGTTAAGCATAAATTAATAATTAGTCCGTAAAATTAATAGTTATATATAGTTTATACTATAGTTACCTCGATGTTTCCTATAAAAGGTAATTTTTTAAATTTTTCACTATGTAATGTTTTGTTCAAATTTATTCATAAGAAATCCCCAACAAATATTTTCAGAAACTGATATAATTTTCGTTATACTACAAAATAATTACAGTTTTTATTCATATAAATTGAAAAATTTCTATGATTGGCAAAATTTATAATTAACTATAAATAACTCACATTTCAATGAATTATAATTAGATTACATCATTATAATACATATAATGAAGTATAATGGATAAAATATTGATGAATGTAAACCTCTGTTTCTTTAAAATAAAACGGTAATTAACAGTTAAGAATAAATTAATAATTAGTCCATAAAACTAATAGTTATACATAGCCTATATTATCGTATATTCAATGATACCTAAAAAATGTTGCTTTTTTAAAATTTTTAACTATGTAATGTATTGTTCAAATTTATTCAGAAGAAATCAACAGCAAATATCTTCAAAATCTGTAAAACTGATAGAATTTCCGGTATGCTACAAAGTAATTACAGTTTTTATAAATATGCATTGAAAACTCTTTAAGAGTGACAAAATTTATAATTAATTATAAATAATTTAATATATTGCAATGAATCATAATTAGTTTACATCATTATAATGAATATAATGAAGTATAATGGATAAAATTTTGATGAATGTAAACCTCTGTTTCTTTAAAATAAAACGGTAATTAACAGTAGTTAAGCATAAATTAATAATTAGTCCATAAAATTAATAGTTATATATAATTTATACTATAGTTTATTTGTTGATTCCTATAAAATGTTTATTTTTATTTTTAACTATGCAATGTTTTGTTCTAATTTATTCAAAAGAAATTAACAAAAAAATCTTTTCAAAATCTGTAAAACTGATACAACTTCCGTTATGCTACAAAGCAATTACAATTTTTATACATATATATTGAAACCTCTTTATAACAAAATTTATAATTATCTATGAATAACTTAATATATTACAATGAATCATAATTAGTTTACATCATTATACATATAATGAAGTATAATGGATAAAATTTTGATGAATGTAAACCTCGTAAAAATAAAACGGTAATTAACAGTATTTAAGCATAAATTAATAACTAGATCTTAAAATTAATAGTTATCTATAGTTTATGCTATAGTTTACTCGATGATTCCTATAAAAGCTTTTTTTTTTTTTATTTTCAACTGTGTAACAAAAAAAAAAAGTTTCCAGCTTTTCAAATTTATTCAAAAGAAATCAACAACAAATCTTTTCAAAATCTGTAAAACTGATACAACTTCCGTTATGCAACAGAGTAATTACAGTTTTTACACATATACATCGAAAAATCTCTATGACTGACAAAATTTATAATTTAGTATCAATAACTTAATATATTGCAATGAATCATAATTAGTTTACATCATTATAATACATATAATGGCAAAAATGTTGATGAATGTAAACCTGCGTTTCTTTAAAATAAAACAGTAATTAACAGTAGTAATGTTTTGTTCAAATTAATTCAAAAGAAATCAATAACAAATATTCTCAAAATCTGTAAAACTGATACAACTTTCGTCATGCAACTGAGTAATTACAGTTTTTATACATATACATCGAAAAAAATATGACTGACAAAATTTATAATTAACTATAAATAACTTAATATATTGAAAATGAATCATGATTTGTTTACATCATTATAATACATATAATGGATAAAATGGTGATGAATGAAACCCTTGTTCTTTAAAATAAACCGGACAACTTCATAAATGTCTCCATATTTTATCTAATATTATTAAAAAGATAATTTAAGAAAGGCTATCACATAAACCATTCACTTTTACACTTTTGGGTATATAAAACCAAAATGAACCAACAAATGGAAATTTTATAAACAAAGCCTAACCACTAAAACATTGACGACATACTTGTAAAAGGGATTTTGACAATTAACCAGCTATTTGGAAGAGTTCCAGCTGAAAGAAAAAAAAGGCCTTGAGGCATCTCGCTCGTTAAAAAGGAATATTTTTGCGTCTTGAGTTAAGGAAATATGGCCACCGCCAGCTTCGCCCCTAATTATCACACGTGCAGTGCGTTTCTGAAAGGACCGAAATGTATTATTTCGAGAACAGCTTATTTTATTGGCACGACACACTAATTAAGAATATTTATTCTTGTTTGTGTTTCGTTTTGCCAGAGACATCATTCTCACGTTTCGCGGAGAATTATTTCATGGGAATTATTACCTTATTTTTATCTTATTATCCTTTTTAATCAGTTCACGCTTTTCAATGGAACCTCTGGCTGCAGAGGATTTATTTTAGTTATTTTATTCTTTATCAAGCTTTTTGTGTTAATGTATTTATTTTTTAATTAGGGTAAAAGTTTTTGTGTCAACTCTTCTGAGATTATTCATGGGAAAATTTAATCTGTTTTTTTTCCTTCCTTCCCAAATAATAATAATGAGCTGTTATTTTAAGCAATAATGATCTGAAATTATTTATTCTTCCTTTTTCTTTATAAGATCTTAACAGTCGTTTAAATTGTATCAAAATAGTGCATCTTAAAAGGAATTTTAAGAACATTTTATTTATTCGTTAAGGACTGAATATGACCTATATATTAACATAGATAATTAATACATAGTATCATATTCAGTCATAATTAATAAGTTGAGTATTATAATATGCTATTGTTTTTGAAGACCGTCCTTTCATATAAGTCACTCTACACTAAAAAAAAATTTGAAATGTAGCAGATGTAACCTTACTAAGGCTTCTCCATAGGTAATAGAGCAAAATATTTCAACAAGCATTCCACGAAAACACCACCTATTTGGAAAATTCTCAGTTATCTCACCGGCACCCAGAATGTGGATGTCCCGATTTACGTCAACATGGGTAGCTATAATGTAGGAGGACTAAGGTGCGAATCCTTGTTAAGTCCATAGCTGGGTGTTATAATCACTATTTCTAAGTACCAGAAAACCCAATAGCGATTTTGAAAATGCTTGTAAAAGTATGTCACATCGAGAATCAAGAGCTCTGTCTTTCTGTACCGGGGTCGAATCCCGGAGGTGCCATGGATGTTTGTAGTGGTTCGGGATCCACTTTAAGCTGAATGTCCCGGTCCCTTGATCGTAGAGCGACAGAATCGGAGAGAATCAGACTTCTTCTCACCCACATCATTCCCAAACTGTAAATGGGCAACTCAGCTCCTGGCACAGTGATGTGTGGTGTGGTGTAGTGTGGTGTAATAGTAGTAGACTGCCTGGTAGAACCTTTCGTGGTTTTCTCGTGACAGACAATTATTGCTAAAACTCACCCCGGAAGGCACTGCTCTCGCCTCAACAAACAGTAGATGGGCTGTATTTCAGGCCCGCCAAAATTCCATCCAAAGTTGTTCAGTTCCCATCCATTGAAAAGGGTTAATGAAATTTTATTGTGCTTATTCGACTCAGACGTAGGAGATCTAGGTTAGGTTTCCTTTGTTGGTTGTAGCCCGTTAAACTCACACTACTTTGGTACTGTATATCAAATGTGTACTGAATAAAAAATCCAATCGTCATTTAAAAACATTTTTACACATAAAATGACTTTTTTTTACCCGCATCTTTTTTCTCACTTTTAATTTTCTCCTTTTACCCCACACCTTTGTTTTCTTTTCTCACTGGTTTACCTAAAGCTGTGTAGCGCCCTATAAGTTCGAAAGGTGAGTGTGGAACATTGTCGGGCCTCATGTACAGTTCACTGATGAATATTTGTAGGGAGAGAATTGCGATGAGGTTTGGTTTGTCACATATTTTAGACTAATTACACCGGAACGTACAGTTTAACGTGGATTCCGAACCACTCCCAGACATCCATGCCACCTTCAAGATTCAGACCTGAAGCATGTGGTAACAAAGACCAGAACACTAGCAGGTCGCTGATTGCAATGAGGAGCATGATCCGCATGTACGGGTCGTATGGAAGAAACGCAGAATATTGTCAACAGACAGCGTGATTATCGATGCAAGATGCTTTAACAGACAAACAGAAAATAGCAAAATTGCAAATTTAACAAAATTGCCATCGAGTATTCTCGTTTGGGACAGCAGTACCACACACATAACAATGTCGCCAGCGGATTCGAACCTCAGTCCTCCTACACTCGTTGCCTCAGGGCATGAATCTAACATGAAAAGACACTACTGATTTGTCTACATGCGAAAATAACGAAAAAAAAAATATCACATGTATAAACAATAATATTTTCAAAATTAAAAAAACAATAAATTATTTACAAATTATTATTTACAAATGTATATAAACACAGATTTCTCTGTCAGTGCAATTATTTTTTTCAAATGAAAATTTATAAAACTTTTATCTCATCATTTAACGAAAAAAAATGTTTATTTTATGTTAATTAACAAAATTTATATAGGAAAGTTATAATTATAGGTAAGATAAGGCGAAACAATAGACAATGAAATAGATAGCTACAGATGAATCAGAAGCTGAAACTTATCTGTAAATTTTTTTTTCAAAAAATGAAATATAAAAAAAGTGAAGACAGTACCGTAATATTATCAAAATAAGCTGTCAATTTTAAGACAATGACAATCAAATGCGCTCGTAAATATTTAGACAGTTGTCTTAGATACCTTAAGGCAAACGCTGCACAGACGTTACTCACTTAGCATTACACAGGAGGTGCATGTAGCTTGAATATAAGCCAAGGACGTGGAGTAACAATACCCCTCGCAACACTCTACAATCATGTTAGACCAGGACCTGTGGTTTAAAGTGGATTCCGAGCCACTACAAACATCCATGGCCCTGTCGAGATTCGAACTCGAAACCTGTGGTAGAGATGGCCAGAGCGCTAGCCACTCTGCCATTCCGGCCCCCAATAAGTCATAACATCAAATGTGAGAAAAAAATACATAACTACTGCAGTATTGCTGTAAAAAATACGAACGAATTTTAGACTTGAATTTGTTAACGAATTTCAGCGTTTTAGACATTTTGAATAGAATGCATTTATGCAACAACAGCTTCGCCATTCACGATCGTATCCTTCCCCTATAGCAGGAATCCCTCAGTTCTATCTCAATTACAGTCGGACTTGGAACTGTATCCCCAACAATTCGTTTAATGGAAATCCATTAAAATCCCACGACAAAGTTCGAAGTCAGACATCACTGCTCTTTCCAAGAAAAATATTTAAAAGGCGAATTATTTAAAGCGAGAGGCTGCAGTCCAGCGAAAGATGGATATTTAGAAAGGATTAATTGCCTTCCATCAACGCAGTTTACAGAGAGAGAGTATTTTAACGTTAGAATAATTGTTAAGTACCTAATTTGTCGATTTCTATTCTCTTATCCGAAAGCATCTTTATTTAGCGCTATTAATAAATTTTCGACGCTGGGCCGAATGCATTTCCCAATAGCTGGAAGGGCGCTTTGGAAGGAAATCATTCATTGTTTCGGCTGCCGAACCGAAGGAAGTATTAATATTTTAAGTTCATTAGCGAATGAAATGGAATTTTTAATGATAAAATCACAATGATTCTAAGAGAGAGACTATTGATTGGATATAGCAATACGTCAAAGTTTGTGGAAGTCTAACATAATTGCACTTATCGATGGCAGCAGTTGAAAATGCAAATTTATTTGTTCATTGGTAAGATGGGATTCAAAGAGCAGTGCTTTGCCAACAAGAGGAAATTGATCAATATAGTATTCATTTGAAACAAAGCTGCATGTACCGAGCCTCCAATATAAATTATTGTACTCTATTAGTTTTATTAAAAAAAGTATACATTTAAGATTTAGAAAATGTTTTACACAAAGTTTCATTAATACTTGAAAACTAAGATGTATGAAATTTTGCCAATAAAACACTATAGATAACTTAGATTATGGATAAACAATCATTAATTTTTTTTTCTATCTACCTCACACTATAGCAATTACTAAGTTCGCCTATTAGTTCACAAGACATCAGATATTACCGAATGTCATTTAGCAACTTTAAATCGGAATTAAGATAAGTTGTTTGAAAATATTTAACTATCGACATTTTGAAAGTTGAGCATCCAGTTACCAAATACAACCGAATCTTACTTCTCAACTATACTATAATTTCATGTTAATTTAAATTGTTGAATTGCGTCTTGTTTGAGCCGACAGTAGTTTGATTTATTCAAAAGAAAGTAATTAAATCCAACATTAAATTGCTCAAACAGTTTGAGTAGTAGAAAAAAAGTATATGACGTCTTTTTTTAATAATAGATCAAAAAGAATTATTTCTTTCAATGAAACAATATTAAATCATAAAATTAAATGTTTCTTTAATTTAGGTTATTAGTTTTCCTTATTTAAATTTTACTCAAATATATATATATATATATTTGATATTAAATTAAGTGTAACTACTGATTGCATGAACTATTTTACTATTTTACCGAAAATTTCTAATAATATAAATTTGCAGTGTTACCTTTGCTATAAATAAAACCATTGTAAAATATATAATTATAATAAACATTAAATATTAAATAAACAAAAAAAATTTCCCACATTATTTTAATACAATTTATTTCAATTGAAACAACAATAAAATACATTTAAGAAATTTGCAAGAAGCAAGATAATACATTTAAAAACATAGATAATCATTGTTTTGCCAAATAAAGGGGAAAACGAATCAAACATACGTGAATCTTTTCTTGTAGTTAATCGACCACTTTCGGAACTAAAATTTTTAAATGATGTTTTTTTTTGGAAATTTTTTTTTGATACTAATATAAAAATTGGTTTATTATTGTTTTGGTTGATTTTATGCTGTGTTAAAATTGGACAAAAATTGGCAAACAAATCTATTTCTTGACTTAAAGTAAAAGCTCTCAATTAAAAGAATATGTAAAACAGATCACATTTATTTGTTTTTCATGCACATAGATATCCATTATGCATGAAATGAACTAAAATAATGATATTATTCTAAAGTAGAGCTGACTTAAAAGTCAATCGAGAGCAAAAATTCAAGAGTAGTGTGTTTAACAAAAAAATATCAATGTCTTTCAATGAATGTATTTTTAAAACTTTTTAGTTCGTGGCTTACATAGCATCATAGATAAAACGTAATTTGTTTCTGAAAATGATTAGAACAGTTACGACTGTTATGATATGACTGCAAAAATACAGTACAACAAAAAAATATATTTTTTATAAATTCAATTGAAAGTATCGAATGCAATAACTCAATATCCTAATAGCTCGTAATGAAACAGCTTTTTTCTCGACTTTTAGAGTGCTCGTTTAGAAATAAACTCCAAATTCTTTTCAAAAGCTAAAGGTCTGATCTTTAAAATAAAAACAATAAGATAATATTCATTTTTTTTTCCATGAAAATCGTGATTTGAACGTGGTCTGGTATCTTAAACCAAATTTAGCAACAATATTTCAAAGTTAGTTAAACAACAAATTGTTCTCGGAAGAACACCAGAAGGATGGCTCCAAGACTTTGAGAGCATTTGATCCAAAAAACAAATAAACAAACTTGCTACAAACCATAATAACTCACGAAGAGGGAGCAAATTAAAAGTCCTCGCCTTTTGGCCTCCAAACTCCATCTCTCTGCACCGCTTTCTATCATTAGTTGTGAAGAATCTCTTGAGTCCACGCCAGCCATATTTCAACCTTCTGAATCTCTTGTCCATTAATAACAATTGCAAGCTCCCTACCCCCACCACCCCTTCTGCTGTGAAATAGCTCCATTTCTCTCAATGACTTAGCAGCAGAAACAGAGAGAGATTTAAAAAGATTCCACATGGCGATGGACGAATCCTTAAGTAGATGCTGTTGGCGCGAAAACGTCTTTGTTTGTTGGCCATCATCTCTTGGAAAGGCCTTATCACCCTCTGGTAATGAAGCAGTGCCACTCTTAGGGAATGATGGAGAGTGGAAAGGTTTGATAGTTGGTAATTTTCCAAACGCGACTCTTAATAAAAGACGTTTAATTGCGAGGGAAGTTCTCTTTTTTTAAAGTGCTTCGGTTGATTTTTCTGGAGTGGGGGGGGACTTAAAGACACTTTCTTGGCGCGGAATTACAAGCTTGTCGTGGTTAGTAGTCGCAGAACCCCTTCAGCAGAAAATGGACTATAAAAATAAAACAAGTTTCATTTCTGATCTGAAGGGACTCATTTGGAAATATTAGGGTGTTAACGTTTGATTTCGGCGCCCGTTTGGGATAATGGTATTTTTATTGTCTCAGCCCAAGTGAGGTTTGATTACTGCCATCGATTTTTCTGCTCAATGTTTGATATGATTTCTGCAGAACTAAGTATAAATGTTTGCTAGCATGACTTGTAAAATAGCTTTTTAACAAACATTTAAATATTCTTTTTGAATTTCGTTTGTAATAGGATAAACAAATAGAAAATTAAAAGATATTAATTAAAAAAAAAAAAAGACTTATGTTTTCTCCATTTAATGTAATAGAGATATAATATACGTATAGATATCTGAAAGATAAAGATTTCATAAAATTTGCCCTGTAAAACATATTTAATAATAGGAGGCTCTATTAAAAATAGTTTAAAAATAAAAATTATGTTGGGGCCAGAGCCTCCTACTATTTTGATCAATTTGAAAACTTATTTTAAATATTACATTAAAATTGAATACTACTACATTGAAACTACATTGAATAATTATTTAGAAAACTACATTGAAAATAATGATTTTGACAACATTTACATATGAAACGACTTTTACTTAATTTATTTTTTTAACCTTGATGAATTTTTAAAATCATTAGAATTTCTATGAAAAAATGAATTAATTATGCATAGTTTTAAAAGTCATTTTGAATAAAGTTTTGTTTTAATTAATTATAACTATCCATCAAGCAATGGTGGCTTAACATAATAGCAAAAAAAAAAAGTGTCAAATTTAGAAGTACAAATATGCGACTTAAACTTATACTACTGTTTGAAACTTATGATAAAAATAATTATATGCATAAATATGTTTTTTATGATTTACAATTAGCATAAAAGTATGATTCAATAGTTTAACCAAAAATCCCATCGAAACATCCATTTCTTTAGTTCCATAATAACAAAGAAATATTTTACGTTACTGGGAAAAAATTGTCAAATATAGAAGTATAAAAATGCAATTGAACATAAAAACATGATGGAATATTTGGACCAAAATATTCACGAAGATTACTCTTCAAATCATCCAGTTCCATAATAACAGAGAAATATTTTACGAAAGAAATATTATTAGAAATTGTCAAATATAGAAGTATAAAAATGTAATTGAACATAAAAACATGATGGAATATTTGGACCAAAAAGTTCACTGAGACTATCCTTGATATCATCCCTTTTTCATTTGCTTATTCATACTAGCATCATATATAGTATATTCCTTCAAATTAGCCGGATCTCAAATTTCCCTAATAACAAAAGAGATCCTTCACTTTATTGAACAAAAAAGAGTGAAATATAGATGTATACATATATGAATTATAATGAATATAAAAAAATGATGGACTATTTTGACCAAAAATTCCTCAGCAGGCTATCTTTTATACTATTCATTTCTCTAGTTCCACACTCGCGATATTTCTAATTCCCTGATAACAAACAGATATTTTTACATTATTGGAAAAAAGAGTCAAGTAAGTACTTGCGACTTATAATTAACACAAAAAACAAGATGGAAAAAATTTGACCAAAAAGTTATCAGGAAACTACCCTTTATACCATTCATTTCTCTAATTCCCTACCGGGATATCCTTCTAATTCCACGATAACAAATAAATCTTTTATCTTATTTGAAAAAGAGTGAAGTATTTGCTAATTATAAATAAGATAAAAGAAGATGGAATAGTTTGACCAAAAAGCTCTCCAATGACTATTCTTTGCACCATTCATTTTCTAATTTCCACTCGCGATATTTCTAATCCCCACAATAACAAACAGATCTTTCAAGTTATTGGAAAAAAGAGTCCAATAAGTATTTATAACTTATAATTAATATAAGAAACCAGATGGAAATAGTTCGACCAAAAAGTCTACGGAGACCAAGGCGCATCCACTCTCTAATTCCATACTTTTCCTTTCCAACCGAGGCATGCTCTGACAGCGGCAATTAGAGCCCACTCCCATTAATCCTGAGCCCTTAATGCTTCTTGACATGCTACAACACGCCGTGAATCCTTGACCACAGTGGATCCGTCCTCAGCTAATTCCTCTCTAATTGCTTGGAGATGCCGACCACGCTGCTGGCTGCAGATACGAATCCATGAAGGCCTCATTTGGTAATGCATTTATATCGATAGAAGACCAGGGAGGAACATCAATAATTCCACCCGGCAGTATCTAAATAAGTATTGCTTTCGATTATGGTCAAACACCAGGACGTTTAGGAAGTGTCCCTATAAATCTCACGTGTGGCTGCCCTCGAAGACTGGGGAATGTCCTAGAAGTGGATTATTGGAATCTTAATGGCAGTATCAGTGGTTTGTTAGAAATATATAGGAGAAATACTACTGGAGCTTGCAATAATTGGATAACCTTAGTCACAGATCGTACATCTTTTGAATATAATGGAATGTCGTTTATTTATTAGATTAAATAGTAGGGCAAAATATTTGTAGAATTGAAGTTTTGAATAATTTTAATTTGCATTATACTTCATAATAAAAGGAAAGAAAAAATTTTTCAGAAAAATATGTTTTTATAATTAATGTTATGATGAATTCCAATTCTAACCCAGAAAATCAAGCAATGTAAAAAAATTATAATGTATGATTTATTGAGTTAAAGTAAAAATAGTTTAAAACAGTTTAAATCCAAATTAAGTTGTTTTTTTCTTTCTTTTTATGTATCAGATGCTGGAATAAAATTAATAGTTGTATTAAATAATTTATAATGATATTAAATGATTTATAATTATTTTTAAAATAAAATAGACTTCCCGTATAATTAACTGCTGTATTCCCCTGTACAAAGTCCCATAAAATGCATCAAAAATTTGTCATATTTCTATAAGTTAAATAATCTTTTATCAGAAAAATTAAATGAAAATTTTACGTACTTAAATATATTATAATTATAAAAATAACATACATCACAATACCATTCAATAATTGGTATTGTGATGTATGTTATTTTTATAATTATAATACAACCAAAATAAAATTTAATTAAAAATATATAAAGAAATATATTTAATTAAATATTTTACTAAATATTTAAATATTTTAATAAATAAAAATATTTTCTTTTTAGAGTAATTTTACGAAGCAAAGGTATTTTATACAATACACATTAATAATCATAAAAGTAACTGAATAATCAAGAATAATATAATTATTTATAAAAATTTTTGTAACACTACAGAATTATATGAAGTTAAGCGACAGGCGAGTGAGGCGAAACTTAATAACTTATAAATACAAATAAATGAACGTTTACTTATAAGCTAACTTAATAACTTTTTAATTAGCTTAACTTATTAATTTATTTATATTTATAAATTAATTATGTTATAAATTTACTTCACATATAAACACATACAAATTTTGTTTTATTCTTATTATTTTACTGTCTTAGTGATCATATCCCTAGCGGTCAGCCGATCGGTGCAACTGGTTCGGGTTAGAGTCCCGGAGGTGCCATGGTGGTTTGTAGTGGTTCGAATCCACTTTAAACCGTAGGTCGCGGTTTAATATGATTGTAGGGCGTTGGGGGAAGGACTGATAACCCTATCCTGTAAGAAGAAACCTCTCCTATCTCAAACCATCTCCTTCGCCAGCCATGGGGAGTGCCAGGTAGTTAGCCAATTAGTTTGTTTTGATCCTATTCTTTTACCAGTTACAAAGCTATGAGGTTCCTTGCTTTAAACAAAACATATTTTCCTTTAACAGGATAGCTGCCTGATGGCCAATTGGCTAGCGCTCTGGCCTTTGACACCACAGTATTCAAGTTCGGTGAAAAGAATGTTTGTTTGTGGTTTGGAATCCACGTTAAACTATAGGTCCCTGTCTAATTAGCTCAAAGGGTGTACAAAATGACCATACAGCGACGAGCCAAACCAAATCTTATAGGATAACTTTCACAAATAAACAAGCAGGTGATGATTTCCCTCTCGAAATATAAAAAACAACTCGCGAAATATACATCAAACTGAATGGACCAATAGGACAAACCTGTACGAAAACCTAACTATTCGACATCGATTATCCATATATTAACTTGTTCCTCTAGCAACTGTCCTCCACCAGAAAAAGGGGTGGGCAGATAGTACGTCAGGATATTACTGCACAAATCTGCACAATCTGAAGCTTTTATATACTACATCAAATTCTCTTTGAAAATGACTGTTTATGTCATAATAAATATTTGAAAAGTCTCTAACACTAAACGCATAGAACTTTCCTCATATTCTATGGATGTAAAACTTTATTACGACCTCAAACCTCCAGGAATAAAAATTCTTTCAGTTCAATCGAACACACGGTCCCCCTTTCCCCTTATTCCCGCCATTCTTTACACGCCTTCTAAACTTCGCCCATATTTTTCCAGCGAAATCGTCGTGACTCTGCAATTCGGAAAGAATCAGAGCCTGGAAAGAGAGAGAGAGAGAGAAAAAGAAAAGAAAAGAAAAAGAAAATATCGCGACTTCACACTTTGGAGAATTCATCCGATAATTCCAGGGGTACCGCAAGGAAAATTCTTACACCCCATTCCACCATCTCTTCCTTCCCGAAAACCTCGACGCAAAAATATATAATTTAATCGATGAAATGCATTGTGTTGTAACGGGACGATATATATCGACTAAAGAAAGTGTCGGCGTCTCTGAATCGATATGAAACTAGCTCGAATCGATTACCTATCGATGTACTGGCCGGCATTGTTGTACGTTAGGAAAAAGGGGCCTTTATTCTTCAGTGCTGCACTGTACTAGGAGAGATTTTGATTTGGAAAAGTGTTTCAGATGAACTTTCTTCCCTTCCTCAGAAGAGGGTGAGCTGCATCCCCCATTTCCCATTCAGAGCAGGGGCTCTTGGCAATGAGGGAGGAAATTGTCCCATTTAGGAGGAAGTGATTTTCGTTGACGATGGGAAATGGAGGAAATGGAAAAGATGTTTTTGACCTTTATGCAATTTCGGGTTATCCGAGTACTTCCGGAATGGGGTACTATGCAACGATGAATGAGAAATTGGGATGAACCACTATGCAGTGATCTAGAGGATCACTGACAATTAGAGTCCATTGGATCCATGGTTCTAGTGGGAATACAGTTTGACAGGAATGGCCGAGTGCCTAGCGCTCTGGCACTCGGTACCACAGGTATCGAGTTCGAAACCCGTTGATGCCATGGATGTTTCCAGTGGTGCGGAATCCAATTTAAACCGTAGGTCCTGGTCTGATATGGCCATAGTGCGTCACAGAACCCAATCATGCTTCTCACCCACATCATTCCCAAACTGTAAAGGGGCAACTCAGCTCTAGGCACAATGATGTGGTGTGGTGTACTAGAAGTAGTAATTTCAAAGCTATGAGGTTCCCACTTATTGAGGTAACATATCCTCCTTTTTTACAGGATGTCTTCCACAAATCAACAAGCGAGTGATGAATTTCACTTCGAAAATTAAAAAAAACAGTTGGTGAAACGTCATACATCAAGCTAAATGGGCCAATATGACAAACCTGTCCGAAAATCTAACTACTTGAAATCAATTACTCATATAGCAACCTGTTCCTGTAGCAACTGTCAACCACCAAATGGGGAAGAATCCTCGCGGTGGATAAACAGTAAGTCAGGATATTGCTGCACAATCTGCAGAATCTGAAGCTTTTATATACTACACCAAATTCTCTTTGAAAAATGACTGTTTATGTTATAATAAATTTTTGAAGGGCTTTTACACTAAACGCATAGAACTTCCCTCATATTCTAGGGCTGTAAAATTTTATTACTCCCTCAAACCTCCAGGAATAAAAAAATTCTTTTGAGTTCAATCGAAACACGGTCCCCCCTTCCATACACGCCTTCTAAATTTCGCCCATATTTTTCCTGCGAAATCGTCGTGACTCTTTATTGAGTCTAGTTTGTATTTGGCTGCTCACAGTAAAATGGTCAATACGACCCAGTCCTAGACGTAATTAAAAAATAAATTCGGACTAGAAAAGTGTTTTTGATCAGTCATCTTGTCACTGTTGCAAGTACCATTACAATCCAGTATCTTGCTTTTAATTGGTCTTATTCATTTCCGTTAACCACCATAATTCCTTTAAGTAAATTTCCATACAATCTCTTTACAGTGCTGCTAATTAATTTGCTGGTATAAATGTCCAAGTAGACGGCAATAAATTTCTCCACTTTGAATATTCTTATTCCTTTACTGTCTTTTTATGACCATATCATTTTGCCAATTGCAAATCTAGGTGGTTCTCATCTTTAAATAGATCGTATCCTTTTTACAAGATGTCTTCCACAATTCAACAAGCAGATTATGATTTCTCTCCCGAAACTTGAAAGACAGCTGGCGAAATATCATACATCATGCTAAGTGGGTTAATATGACAAACTTGAAAGAAAACCTAACTAATCGAAATCTATTACCTATATAGTAACCAGTTCAGGTAACAACGAGGTGTAAAAATCCTCGTGGTGGATAGACAGTACATCATGATATTACTGCACATATCTGCACAATCTGAAGCTGTTATATACTACATAAAATTCACTTTGAAAAATGACCGTTTATGTTATAATAAATTTTTGAAGGTCTTTTACACTAAATGCATAAAACTTTCCTCATATTCTATGGCTGTGAAACTTTATTACCCTCAAACCTCCAGGAATAAAAATTCTTTTCAGTTCAATCGAAGCACGTCCCTTCCCACCATTCCTTACACGCCTTCTAAACTTTGCCCATATTTTTCCTGCGAAATAGTCGTGACTCTTCAATTCGGAAAGAATCAGAGCTTGGAAAGAGAGAGAGAAAAAAAGAAAAGAAAATATCGCGACTTCACACTTTGGAGAACTCAACCGATAATTCAGTAGGGTACCGCGAGGAAAAATTCTTACACCCCATTCCACCATCCCTTCCTTGCCGAAAAACCTCGACGCAAAAATATAATTTAATCGATGAAATGCATTGTGTTGTAACGGGGACGATATATATCGACTAAGAAAGTGTCGGCGTCTCTGAATCGATATGAAACTAGCTCGAATCGATTACCTATCGATGTACTGGCCAGCATTGTTGTACGTCAGGAAAAAGGACCTTTATTCTTTAGTGCTGCACTGCACTAGGGGAGATTTTGATTTGGAAAAGTGTTTCAGGTGAACTTTCTTCCCTCCTCAGAAGAGGGTGAGCTGCATCCCCCATTTCCATTCACTGCGGGGCTCTTGGCAATGAGGAAATTGTCCCATTTAGGAGGAAGTGATTTCCGTTGACGATGGGAAATGGACGAAAATGGGAAAGATGTTTTTGACCTATATGCAATTTCAGTTTTATCCGGAGTACTTCACGGAATGTGGGACAATGCAGACGGCGAATGAGAAATTGGG
>BPLR01007285.1:0-15576 GCA_021605095.1 Caerostris extrusa
TCTTTTATGTTTCCACTTTTTACACAATTTGTTGATTTTGAATACTTTGAGAAATGAACATTAAAAAGAAAAGCATTTTAGTATTAAATTCCACATTCATGCAAATTGAATTTTATTTGCTAGTTTTCTGACAGAAATTTGCACAAAGTTTTTACACATGCAGCCAGCATGGCCAACTTATTAAATTTATTTATTTATTTAATTTTTTGTTATTTAAGCAAGAAAATATTACACGACACACGATGCAATTAATCGTAACTGAAAATCATTTCGATACAATTTAATTTATGCCTTTTTAATATAACTGTGCAACACAAAATAAATAAGTTATTGATAGTAATCTTCCTATATAATTATTTTGAAGTTATATTTAGTATTTGCTTTTGAATATTCCCTTTTCGTGTCAGAAGTGTAATTCGCGAGTTATAGCTCTTTATCAATCAATTTGAAATAGAGAAAAAAATAGATTAAAGATTAATCGTTTGCTTTTTGGCGGCTAACCACAATTTAAGAAGACATGGGCACTTTTAAAGAAAAATAAATGTTACCAAAGAAATATGTTTTTGTGAGAAAGGATTGCTTCCTCTTTTTGAACCACAAATTTGAAATAAATATAAAATCAAGGGTAACTGTCCCAGCTTCTTGGCAAATACATAACAAGAAAAGTTAAAAGCGGATACACTTCCAAAAGTAGTCAAAATGGACGATGAAAAGGTGAGTGAAATAAAATGTTTATTGTAAGTAGAAGAAATCATACTAACGTAAAAAGCTTTCACACAAAGGTACACACCATGCAATTTTGACTCAAGACAATGTTTATGGTTCTTGAAATCTATATAAACAAAAAATAACGTTTTCTAAGAAAAATAATAATGTTTCTAGAAATAAAGCATCATTTTAACTTAAGGAAAGAATAATGTGAATAGTCTATGGTATATAATTATAAAAGTTGAGTAAACACTTAAAAAATGTCAGACAATGAGGTAAGTATCGACCAATTTCTTTAGAGATTGTATTGCGTGAATATATTTGACTTTACATTTTAAGGGATGTAAAATTTAGAATTCAGGTTTATTTATTTCTGTAATGCATTTTTAACAGAGTTTTCCTTGTGATCATATCTTAGATATGAAAAATTGAGTATATATTTGTAAACACTTCTGAACTTTCAATAATTTGGGTGTTAGTTTCAAAAAATTTTTAAAAAATATAATGCAAAAAGACGAATTTTATGTGGATAATATTATTGGATTTTAAAAACAGAAAAGTAACCTCAAATAATAAAAAACAAATAATAAAAACAACGATATAAATATTAAAAAATAATAATAAAAACAATGACCATGAGTACAATAATGGAATGAATAAATCCATTAACGAATTTTTAACGATTATTTATGGTATTCAATAAATAATCGTTAAAAATAAATAAATTATAAAAAATTTTCTGGGCATATTTTGGCCTCAATAATATATGTAACTTAACATACGAATCCGCAAATTTTTGCCGCTTCTGCCAGGATCTTTTTTCAAAAGTTTATTTTATTCTTCATTCAGTTTCTTCCACCACATTTCCAAGGACAATTTGGACTGTTTTATTAGCTGCTTATGTCTCAGTCTCATATAATTTGATTAAATTGGTAGGAGAGATTACAGTAAACAATCATTTAAAATCAACAATGCAATGGATAAATATTAATTTTTTGCCTAGATTGGCTATATAATCTATATAGATTGGTAAATCCCATTATTGCCATATTACCCTCACATATGAATTAATAGACTCTTTTGTAGATGTTAAGTTCTGACTGCAGAGGTTGCAAAATTTGGCAGTTAACGATCTGCAAAAATTTTAGTCTATACAAACTTTATATTTAGTATCAAGTTTCTTTCTGACAAAAACATTGCTATGACGGTTTTGTCCAATTTAATATTATATTTATGTTTTAAATAATATAGTTATATAAATTATATATTTATCATAAAGAATTACTTCTTATTTAGAATTTCACAATTTAGTCAAAATCCACTGCTTATTTCCGCGACATGTTAATGAGAATTTCAATTATTAATATTTTATTGAAAAAATACAAAATAAATTTATTCATAATATAAGTAAAGATTACATGGTTGATGTAATGCTGTCTATGAAAAATCAACAAAATACAAAATATTTACCATTAACTGAGAAACATTAATATGTAGAATGGTACAATATACATTTTTAAATAAGCAAAAAAAATTTTAGCCATTTCGGATAAAGTATAAAATGAAAATTAATAACACTAAATATTTCGAAATTTTAAAAATATTTAAATTTTCACATACATTTGAAATGTGAGTTTAAAAGAATTCATTTTGATCCTTATTGTTCAAAGCATCACTCTTTAGACTCATATCAAGAATTATTAAGGAGTTTGCGCTATATTTGTAGCCTCATTATGTGCAATCATTTAAAAATCCATTTCTGATTGCGATAAGATAGTCTTAAATTTTCTGCATTATATTTAGTCTCTTATTCATAAAATAGTATTTCATAACTTAGTGGTTCCAAATTTAATATTACCTCCAATTATAATTTCAGGAAAAATATTTATCTAATGTTATGAAATAACTTTTTATAACTTGATTAATAGGATCTCAGATTGAATATATAAAATGTACACTGTTATCTCATTAAAACGGCATTTTCGAAATACTGAAAACATTTTACAAGAATGAATGATTGTAATTCTAATTTGATCTGGTGGTAACTAATAAAAATAAAAGAAAAACAGATTTCTATAAAATACAAATTAGTAATTCTATATGTAAGGCGAAAAATCGAAATGCTTATTATATAAATGTAACGTAATAACCAAAATAATTAATATCCCTTTATTAATTTACAGAATATTTAGTTTAATTTTGTTTCAAAAATCAATAGAGATCAAAATATATTCAAATCTATAGCATATTTTTAATAGCCAAGAGTAGCGTAGCCGATATATTTTACCTAGGGAAGTTGGGTTCAAAAACCCAACAGTTAAATTCATTGAAAGATTCCGAAGATGGACGTAATTAATTTATAGATGTTTGAAAATACTACCATTGGGCATAAGGTGGATACAAATCTCCAGATGCTACACCAGGACGTGCTTATTAAAAATTGTGGTACAGTAATATAGTAATGTATAAAATATTCTGAAACGATGAGGGTCTTTAGTGATTATGACAAAGCATATAAACGCATCGACAATCAGAATACCTGATGAGACTTTTCATGGTTTTATCTTATACAGCAAGCAAATGCAGGGTCACTAAAACTCCTTCCGAAACGCCAGCCTTTATCACTAGCACCCTCGGTTGCTATATTTGGAAGGAACATAAAGTTTGCAATTGCACTGCAATAATGAAGATGCAAAAGATCCGCCGTGGAATAGGTTAAGGTGATTCCTTAAGGAAACTTTTATCCGACTGATGTTAGAGAGAATGTAACAAGAAGAAAGACAGTCTGTCTGCAGTAAAATTAATGTTAAGTGTACTATTTGTTTTAATTGGGCATTAAGTGCGTTTGTGAAGCAAACTTTTTACGTTAAGTAAAATCTACAGAACTAGCTGGTTGTAAATCTTTGGTGTGTCAAAAATGATCGGAAACAAGTAATATAAAAAAAAACATTTTAAAGTCAATTCCTACTTTTTTTCACTCTATTTCAGAAAGTCCTTCATAAATAATTGTCATTCATTTTTTTAAGTTTATCTGGCGCCATCTATTTTTAGACACATGCGACTTAAATCGAAAAAAATATAATTAATTAATTAAATTAAATTACTGAATTAACATTTGAAAAAACTGTATAAACATCAGTGTTATCCACTGCAAGTTCAAAAAAATGTATTTGAGCTTGAGTGGATGAATAGAAAGTATTTTATGAACGATTGACAATTTGAACAAGATATATAAAGGGAGAGTGTGAGCTAATAGAAGGAATTGAAAAAAATATGTTAATAGCATGTCCCCTGTTTTAATATCTCAACCAAATTATTAAAAAAATCTTTCGATAAAAATGACCCGCATTTATTTTTAAACAATTGTAAATAAACCTGTCTGCGAATCGTCGTGTCGGCAGATCATTATGACTTTGCTTCGGTCCAGCATTCAGCATTTCGGAGGACCTTTGAGCGACGCTTCTTGCTCGTGAGAAAGAAGTTCTCATCTCGGTGTGTTTCGCCGTTTCTAATGGCTTCTAAACCCCGCTGAAAGAACAGAAACACTCAATCGACAAAGAGAAAAACCGTCTTTTTTTTCTTTCCTTCGTCGCTTAAAATATTTGGGAGTTATAAATAGAACACACAAAATAGTATCAGGATCCTTCTTCAATGAACACAGTGTTGGAGGTAACGGAGAAAAAAACCTCACAATGAAGTGCGAAGGGAGTGGCTGCACGTTGTTTTTGGACATGAAAGAATTTTCAATTCGATTAAAAAAGTTAAATGATCTGTAAACTATCTTTTGTGAAAAAAAAATCTTATAACCGACCGTTTCCAAATCGCAATTTTCGTGGGAAAAAAATATCGAAAATGTGTCTGTTTTTATTTTAAAAATGAGATCTTTCGCTTTCTGAAACAGTTTTCAGTCTTTTTTTGTTTCTGAAGTCACGAGCAGTCGAGGTGAAGCCGCTTCATCGCGGGCTACCGGGACACACGAATTCCTACATCCAACCGAATTTCTGACAAAACTGTTAGGTTCGTATGCGACAGCAGACATAATAATTTTCTGAATCTAATTAAATTTGAATTCTTGTGTTTTAAATGTTATTATGTACGTATTGAACAAAATGGTTTTAAATATATTCATTGAAAAATGAGTTGTTGGCATTTGTTTTTTATAAACATTACTTTTTTTCTTGTATTTTGGCTGTCAATGATTGGATGTCGCTATACTTTAGAATAGTATCATTTTTAGTTCAGTGTATGTATGTAAATCAATGTGATAGGTTTCGTATATACTTTTAGTTAGAAGTATTTACGTAAAAAAAAAAAAATCATATTTTTGCCAAATTTAAAAAAAAAAAAAAAAAACATGTATAAATTGTTCATGTTTGTCGCTGCTTTGTATTCTAATTTAACAATAGCATTATTTAAAGTTTTGTTTAGAATAGGGTTGAGTTAACTCAAGAAGTGAAATACTTTTTCCTCAGTTTTTCTGTCTGTTCCTCTGTCATTTGTCTAAAAATATAGGTGATACTTTGGAAGATTTTGATGAATGATTTCAATATGGAACATAATTCAGCTTCTGTTTAGCAAAAAGAAAAATGTACAAATATTAAACTTTTAAGAGGCTGCCGACGAGAAAATTAAATTCTTCGTCAATAATGTGCTGGTTTGGATATAGGCAATCTATATTTCACTTTTTGATCTACAACAGGCTGAGTTTTAAAACAGCGTCAAACAAGAGAGCCTAAATAATACATTAAAATGCACGCATCTCTTTTGATTAACACATATTTTGGGACAAACATTCTCAGGATGTAATTTATTTTTACGCAGATCATGAGTCTGTAAAGTAAAAACTTTACAGACTCATGATCTGCAAGATATTGATTTAATAAAAGTTCAGATTTTGATAAAAGTTGAAAAAACCCCTAAAGATGCTTCTTTAGTTTAATAAAGAAATTACACACTAAAATATTAGAAACATATTCTGTTCAATATTTTCTAATTTACGGCAAATGAGAAGAGAATTCTTGTGAATAACAAACTAGTCTGGATTTAGTTCAAAGAATAATTATGCAAACATAGTAAATTATAATTTTATATTGTCATTAAAATTGAATTTTCGTGATTTAATTTACATAATCAACTCGTAGCTGTACATCTATTATGCTGTTATCAGGGCCGGATTTAGAGGAAAAAGAGGCCCTAGGCTATTCCACTTGTGAGGCCCTTTCACCTCCCATTTTTAAGTTTGTAAATTACATGAGAGATAATAAAATGCATCATTACTGTGATGTATATCAATATGTTAAATGAAATATGTTGTGATGGGTACTAATCTTTATAAAAAATGTGGCACGGTTAATAAATAAAAAGTCGAAAACACTTATTTGGACATTTATTCTCAGTACCCTATAAAGTACTTGTAACAATAACTCATCAAACATAACACACAACACTTACAAAGAAACAAAATTCAAATAATAAAAATCTTTGACTACGAAAATAAAGTATGCAATGAAAATTATCCTATTTTCTATCAAATTAAATTAAATACATTCAATACTGGCAGATTAAAGCAAATTTTCAGATAAATTTATTTCATAATAATTCGCATTTAAAGTTTAAGAATGAATTATTATGAATTTTAAGTTTTAAACGCGTTGATCTTAACCAATACATTTTTATGTTTTTTTTTTTATTTTTTTTTTTTCTAATGCAGCTGGCAAACACTTAGACACTTGGTCTTGGATGCCTTAAGGCAAGCGCTGCACAGACTTCACTCACTTTGCATTATTCAGGGGGCGCGTGTAACTTGAAGATAAGCCATGGACGCGGAGTAACAATGCCCCGCAATGCTCTACGATCCTATTAGGACCTGGAGAGCTACGGTTTAAAGGGGATTTCGAACCACTACAAACCTCCATGGCACCGCCGGGGACTCGAACCCGAAACCTGTGGTACCGAGCGCCAGAGCGCTAGTTTTTTATTAGTCATATGTGTAGAATTTCTCCTTATTTTCTATTGAGTGTTTTAGTGCTTACTGTTTTTAGAATAGTGTAATTCTAATTTTGCTAACAATTTGAATGTAGGCCCCCTCTTGATCTTGAGGCTCTAGGCTAAAGCCTAGTTAGCCTATAGGAAAATCCGGCCCTGCTGTTATCTTCCAAGAAGTGAATTTAAAAGATGGGTTGAATACTACACTAAATATTCACAAATCTGTTTCATCCACGCATATCTGACGACAAATGTTGTTAGGTATATGACAATATGACAATAAAGTGACGAAGAAAACTATTTAGAATTAATTACTTTTTCGTTTTGTTGTTACAATAATTGAACATAAACCATTTATTAATGTAAAATCCTGCATAAAATTCTTTATTTACTTTGTTCTTATATAACATGACATGAGCCTGAATGGCCGAGTGTCTCGTGCTCGGTACCACAGGTTTCGGGTTCGAGTCCCGGCGGTGTCATGGATGTTTGTAGTGGTTCGGAATCAATTTAAACCGTAGGTACTGGTCTGACATGATCATAGAGCGTTGCGGAGGTACTCCGCGTCCGTAGCTTATCTTCAAGCTACATGCACCTCCTGGGTAGTGCTAAGTGAGTAACGTCGGTGCAGCGCTTGCCTTACGGCATCCAAGACAACTATCTAAGTGTTTTCCAGCTGCATTAGAAAGTGAAATGTATATATGTATATGAAAATATATATATATATAACGTGACATTAGTAGTTTCTCACTATATCAAGAAATTCTGTAGGGTGTTGGATAGATTACAAGGACTTTTATGTCTTACTTATACATCCACAACTCTCAGGATTTCTTAAACAAAACTGGTTTAATAACAACCCATGCTGTACTTGATTTTCAAGCGTTTATTTTAGGAATTTAATAATCTGAGATTCTTTCACATCTTTTTAAGTTATTAAAATCATTCGATTCATTAATATCTTGAGTAATTTTAAAGTAGTATAAAATTGCAGCAAAATTAGTTTTTCATCATTTATTTAGAAATAATGTGATTGCATTTTTATTTTAAATTATCTGCTTTTTTTGTTTCTGTAATACATAATAATTTATTTTATTAATAAAGTAAAGTTAAAGAAAATATAAATAAAGGTTTAAAAAATAAATGAAAATAAATTTACTTAATACACAATGAGATCGTCTTAAATTTCATTATTTGAATTAATTACAGCATTCATAACCACAACAGGTGTATCTAATATTCATGAAGAAAAAAAAATTAATCATTGAATAAATATATTTTAAAAAATTGAATATAATTATTTTCCAATTTGCTCTTTATCCCAAATTGCTTAATACAAATTTCAGTTTTCGAGTATACTATTTTTGCGAGTAAACAGTTATTAAAAGAATTGATTGAGATTTTTTTTGAAAATACACAAATTTAAAAATGTAATAATTAAAAATTAAAATTATTTTTATCTTAGTTAAACACCTTCCGAAAATATCTTTGTCCCCTATTCATCCGCCTCGGGCGCTTGCCAGTTTTCCACACACTTAATCTTTGAGTTATATGAATACTCTCAGCGCAAATTATTTGAAATTTCACGTTACTGCGCATATGTTAAAACCAATCTTCTCAGCAATAATTATACAGAAAGATTTGCACAGTTATTTAACACATTGAACAATGTTGTTGGGGAGTTATTTTTCAGTTGCAATAAATAAAAATTATGTTTAAAACAATATAAATTCATTTTAGAATTCGTTTAAATTATTCGCTACCTCGTTGCCATTTATATATTCATTTTAAAGTTATTCAAATAAATCAAGCTGTAAAGTGCTTTGTTGTTGATTCTTAATGTACAGAAACATTTCGAAGGGCACGGCGGCACCTTTGTTTGGATGCAATTTTGAATTGAATGGAAAAGAAGAAAAAATCTGAAGAACAATGTTCTTTCTGCTTTTATTGTTAAGTCGCATTCAATTGCGGAAAAAATCTAGAATAAACCAGACACATTTCCTCTTGAAGAAAGATAAATGCACTAAAGATAATTTCACACATGTTGCTTTGTTTCCTAGGTTTTAAGAGTTTAAAATATATAAATATCTTTGCTACAAATGTTTTAAATTATTTTTCATAAAAGGACAATATTAATATTAATATAAAATTTTATTAATTATGCATATTATAATGTTTAGTATAAATTTTTATTTCCTGGTTAATATGTTTCTTAATTTTTATACTCCATAATTTCCCCAAAAATGGCTACTAAAAACGTAAAGTTGATTCAGAGTGTCGTGCTTTTAATGATGAATGGATCTGGAAATATTTTTTTATAGTTGTTATTTCAGAAGTAGACTGACAGACGATCATTTAGCCTCTTTCCTTAGAATCAGTACATCTCACTTCTGAACCTCAATATAAGGAACTTGAAATCGCAATTTCATTCATCTCATTAACATATTTAAATTGTAGTACTTGTATATTGTTTTTAAAATTTTAGAAAAATTTATCTTGGCCCGCCAAACTTTTTTTTTTTTTTTTTTTTTCGATTTTTTTGCCCGCGACCGAAAATGTTTGCCCATCCCTGGTCTAAAATATATATGAATGAGATTGTACAATATAGAAAAGATAAGTAAAGAAAATTTTAGAAAAGTTATATATGAGTGTAATTTATATAAAGAGTTATATATGAGTGAAATTTTCGACAGTGTGATGTTCAAAGAATAATTTATGAGGGGGATTTTAGTAAAATGTTTAATGTGTAATATATGAGGGGGAAATTTGACTGTACTATATTCAAAGAATTGTATAGGATGAAAATGTTAGACAGCACAACGTTTAAACAATATACGAGGATAATTTTAGACTGCACTCTGTCCAAAATATATACGAGGAATATTTTAGACAACGCAATATCCAAATAATTATATAGGAGAGAAATTTCAGACAGTATAATGTCCAAATTATAACATATAAGGGAAATTTTAGACTGCCAAAATGTCCAAAGCATAATATTTCATAGACAATTTGAACTCTACTATACCCAAAGGAAATTTTAGATTAAAGTATAAAATAAATTTGGGAAACGGATTTTGGATTTAGAATAGTATACTTTTGGAATAATAATTATATATTTTTTTTTCTCATATTAAAATATATTTTCCGAATGAAATATTATTGAAAGGGAAAGACAATAACTGAGGCACAATCTGTCATGTCATTATTTTTGATGTTGCTTTATTAAAAATAGTTCAGGTTTATCTTAAAAAAAGGTCGCATTCCCACTTTTATTTATTGTTTATTTTAAATCTATAAAACTAAATCAATTTAATGAAATAACATAGTGACGAAAGTCAGTTTGCTATTAAAAAAAAAAAATACTTTGTTAGTAATCATTAGTAACTGGCATTTATATATATATACTTACCGTAATTTTCATATAAATATCTTTTTGCAAGAAATCTCTTTAATGTAACTTAAATGATATGCCAAATGATTTTTTTATGAAATTTCCTGTGTAATTCCTAATAAGAAAATCGTCGTTAAATAAAAAAGGTCTGTTTGTGAAAAAATATTTAGATGTATGTTTTAATTAAGCAACTCTGCAATCAAAGATTTTTTTAAAATATACCCAAGTATAATTATAAATATACTTATATTTAACATATATACTTATAAACAACTTATATTTTTCTATTTTATGTAACGTGTAGAAGATCAGTGAATACTAACACAAAATCTGATTTCTTAATTTTCTTTTTTTCTTCTGAATTTCGCCCTGTTTTAGGCCTTATTTATATTTATATTTATTATGTCTAGACGAAACTTTTGTTGTTTTTATAGAGATTTTACATATTTAGAAATTACAGATTGCAGTATCTCATAAATCTCGAAATCAAATGGAACTTCCAAAAATATTTTCTGATATTCTAGATCATGAATAACGCAAGAGAATGAAAAATATTTACACCGTTAATTTTTAAAGAATAATTTGCACAATTAAACCTTTGCTAAATTAATTTCTAAACCTCATCAAATAATAAGACATAATAATATATTATTAATTACCATAAATTAGTAATATAATTAATTAATTAATGTAAAGAAAAATGTTTTTATTACAAAATAATGCAAGAATTATTAAAATATTTATAATATTTTGAAGTATATTTTAATGTATCTATATAAAATTTCATAGTTTTATACAATTATTATTTCATAGTTATACAAGTCGATTTTATTTTATATTACTCAACAATTCAAATATTTTAAAAATTTAGCAATGTTTGATAATTTAGATGGAAAAAAAAATCTTGTTTTAAATACAAAATAAAAAATTGAATTGATCAAAGGAAAATAAATACAAACTGGAACAGCTTGCTACTTTTTACTTGATTGCATTGATAATCATTTTTAGTTCATTACAACTTGCAATCAAGACTTGACTGGTGGGGGCTTCATGAGGAGAAAAGCTTAAATCCCTTTCCATGTACTTTGAATTTTTCTATTTTATGCTATGAAGAAGCAAGTAATATAAAAAAATTTTGTTAAAGTCAATTCCTACCTTTTTTTCACTATATTACAGAAAGTCCTTTTATGAATAAAGTTGAAATTTTTCTCTTGCGTCTGGCGCCCTCTATTGGAAGATACATGCGACTTAAATTTAAAGAAAAACTAAAATTAATTAATTAAATTTAATTAAAAATTAATATTTGAAAAACTGTCTTACCATCAAGTGTCATCCACAAATTGCATGTATGCATTTGAACTTGAATGGATGAATAAAAAGTATTTTATGAATGATGGAAAATATGAACAAGATATACATATAGGGAGAGTGTGAAGTAATAATAGGAAATGTGGAAAAACAGCCTTATCTACAAACCGATATTGAAGGGCGGGCGGACACATAATTAAAATAATTAAATGAGAAGCACAGATTATATGACGCCAAAATTTTTTTTTCTTCTCAATGAGTCCATTTCTTATTAGTGTATTGGTAGTTCATATCAAAACTTTTTAAATAGGAGGGAAAAAAAAATTATTTAGCAAACTATACATTATTTACTCGTTGTTATTATAATATAATTAAATTTTCAAAAGATATAATTAAGGAATTTTAAAAAAAGGAAGTGTAATAATATTATTTATGTCACTGCTGATTCGTTTAGTAATGGAGAACAGAAAATTCCAGGACAAATAAGAAAAAGAAAATTCCATAATTTTTAAACATAAAATTCAGTTGATTAATTAGTTTTTAGTTAAAAAAAAAACTGCATAAAACCAAGCATCTTAGGACCTATTTGTTGAATGCAAAATATTTAGAATCTAGTTTTTATTATGTTGCTCCGGCACCTCCAAGGCCTCAAGACAGGTCGCCATATCACAGGCTAATGGTGAAAAAGACGAATCTTCTGTTCATGCTGGTGTCATGATTTACAATCACTGCTTTGAGAAACCCTGCAGATACAGTGGACGTTCTTCCAGTGTGTCACATCCGCCTGCCGCACTGTCTGGCAGGATAGTCTGAAGTTTTAATCAACACGGCTCGGAGTTGTTGCATTTAAAAGATCCACCAGAAGGGATTAACGAACCACTCCACGAGAATCATCCGTTGGTACATGCACCCAATGCAGATAAGGCTTGCTAATACTGCATAAGACTGTTTAGGAAAATATGCAACAAATCTTCTTTCTGTGTTGTGTAACTTGTTTCGAATATATATGTCTGCTTGCTAGCGACTAGTTGTGTCAGGATGTAATACCAATCTCTTTCTATTTATATTAGCTTATTTACAATATTAGTACATATCTACATACACATGGCACCCTGTGCCTCTTCTACAATAGCATTAATAGTTAAAAAGCAAGAACATATCACACAAGGTCCCTGTTTGTGTATCTCGCTCAGACGCTAATAGCGTTCTCCTCGTCGTCTCCAAATCTAACCGCTTGAACTTAACAAGTTCACACAGTTAAGGTACCAGTTATTGGTCACAGTGGCGACATCTCGCGGCTATATAATAATAATTAAACCTTACATATATATATATATATATATATATATATATATATATATATATATATATATGTAATATGTGTGTGCGTGTAATAACACCCGTTTTGCTGTTCCAGAATTCCCGAACTATACGTAACACATTAGGTTGCTACACTCCCTGCTATTAAATTTATTTCCTTATTTTCTCGTGACAAGCCACTTCTATAATGTATCGCTACCTTATCGGAATATCAATCAAAATATTTCAGTGTCGTCGGTCCTTGATAAGTCCCACAACGTTTAAATTAAATCTGATCGCTTAAAGTAGGGCAAAATCGAGCCCAAAGAGTCCGTTACAAACAAACATACAGGTGAAACTGATAAAAGCGTATTAAAAGAGAAAAATGTTTTAGAAAATATACAATAACTAGTTTCTAGTGGAAAACGAATTTTCCAGGAAATCAGTAAAAATCCCCCCAAATGAACTATAACACCCCTGAGCATTGCTTTTTATCAAGGAGTCACTAACTTATGAATTGATATGCATGATTCCTTCTTATAAATGTGCGCATGTGATTGTGATTTTGAACAAGACGTGCTTGTCATTCTGAAATCTCCTTTCATTTCCATCCAGATAAATTATTTCTTTCTTTGAAATTCTGCTTTAATCTAATCTAAAATCTCGAATTCCATTTTCGATTTTGTTCTCTTGCTGACAGTTTATGGATCGGGGAAAATCTGAATGCTGAACATTTCATTTTTTTCGTCTGTCAACTTCATCTGTCAACCCGTGTTCGCGGTTCCGTGGAAAGGAAATTTAAAACAATGAATTTATTTTTTTCCAATTTATATTTCATTTCAGGAGGAAGATTTCGCATTTAATGTGAGTATGGAGTGTATACTGTGACTCAAAAAAAAAGAGTCTTGGGTATGATTAAATTCCCTCTAAAAATAAAATTCCATGTTTTAAATTTATCTCGGAAGGTTTGTTTTTATTTTACTACAAAACACAATACAAAATGAAAAAAAAAAACTATTGAAAAATTAAAAGCTCGTTTCTATTTTGTCAGTGAATTAAAAAGTTTATTGTTCAAAAATTAAAAATACATATTTAAATGCTTTGCTCGGTTCAATAAAAAGTTTTTAAGTTTTTTATTAAAACCATTGACGCATTCTTTGGCACTACTTTTGGTTCATTTTAAATCCTATCAAAGCCTCGACAAAATGCGTTGTTTTCGTCTACTTTAAAAACAACGCATACGAACATGCAACATAGCAACATACGAAATATAAACTTTTTTAAAGTTTATAATTCGTAATGTGTTATTTATAATTTTTAAAAATGCATTTAAAGCATTTTTTAGTTTTTTCAGCAAATATTTGTTTTTTATTGAGTTTTAAACTAATCGTTGGCATTTAAAAACAAATTCAAACAACTGTACATAATAACATTTTTTGAAAATTTTTGTTTTGAATTAAATTTTCTATTCGTTTTTTTTCATTCTTTTGAAAATAGATTAAAATTTTTAAAACTATATTCGTTAAATAATTATAATTTAAACTGAAATAATAAATTGTTACTCTTTGTGCAAAAGTCAAGAAAATATTTCTTATGCATTTTCATTTAAAAATAGGTTATTAAAATTTTAAATTAAATGCATATATAATCTCATAGATAAAACGTCATAACCTTAAGTTCAAATAATCGCGAAATATTATATATAGGATCGAAGAAAATCTTTGAATAATAAAAGTTATGGAAATAAATATTGCCATTATAGAATATTGTCATAGCAAAGTTAATGTTATTAAAATTTAATATTATTCACCGAAAAATTAAAAAAAATCGATTCATGAGTCCATTTGAAAACGCATTTATACTATTCTAATGGAAGCAATTTACGTTGTAAAAATACTTGCTTCGTTATTGCATCTCAACTGCCTGCATAACAATATGCATTGTTCTGAAAGGAATAACATAAATGGCACGAGAAGGAATTGAAAAGGAAAGGAAGCTTATGAATAAAAATCTAAGGGAAGAAAAAAAACCCAACTTTTTGTAAGTTAATTTGAGTTTTATGTTAGAACATTAATAATCCTCTGCGAAACTTTATGTCCTGAATAAAACCAAAGTAAAACTACTTGTCACAGAAATTGAAAAAAAAAAGCTAACAAAGTTCTAACTCGATAGTTCTTCTTGAGAATCCTCCACCATAAAACTGAGTAATGAAGAATTTCTTCCTGGAATTGACTAGACAGAAGCGTGCATTACGCTAAACGAGCAGCTTGATGGCCCGCCTAACGAGATGGAGTCACGCAAACCGCAATTGAAAAGGCGTGACAGCACTGCTGCCGGTGAGATACCGTTATGGGCTGCCCACATAACCCCTCAGCAAAAACAAAAGATATTGTCTATAGACTATAAGGAATCAGACGTGCTGCCCATAGTAAACAACTACAAGAATACAGTAAATTAATATTAGGTTGTGCTGTAATTAACATGTGTTATTAACTGCGTGAGCTCAAAAACAAAAAACAATTTTAAGTCAATTCCTACTTTTTTTTTACTCTATTGCAGAAAAGGGCTTTACAAATAAAAGTTGAAATATTGCTTTTACATCTGGCACCATCTATTATTAGACACATGCAACTTAAATCTAAAAAAAAAAAACTAAAATAAATTAATTAAATTTAATGAATGAATTAATATTCGAAAAAATTGTATTAACATCCAGCGTCATCCACTACAAGTTCCAAAAAATGTATTCAAACTTGAGTGGATAAATAGAAAGTATTTTATGAAACAATTGAAAATTTGAACAAGATATATATTGGGAGAGCGTGAGCTAATAGAAGGAATTGAAAAAAAATTTAATACATTTTTGATATATATTGTTACGT